>JADRCD010211912.1:0-14323 GCA_019843815.1 Montemys delectorum | reverse complement strand
GGGGGGGAGGAGTGTGGGTATGTTGGTGGGTATGTACATGCCACAGTACACATACAATAGACAGAGGACAAATTTCAGAAGTTCTACCATAGGTTCAGGGCAACAAACTCAGGCCATCAGCCTCAACCACCAACAGTATTTACCCCCTGAGCCATCTCCCCAGTTCTTGCCTTCTATTTTAACCAAAACTCATGTAACCGCCCTAGGAAGTCAATTAGCCAGTTGGTGACAAGAGACCTGAGAACAGAATATTAAAACAGTATTATTAATCTAAGCCTTTATCCACAATGACTTTACCTCACTCTGGTCAGAGTGAAATGCGATCCCAATGGTAGAAGGAGGGAGATTTGAGCTGTTATTCTCCATGTGAAGACAAACCTCTGGGTTTTTAAACAGCACCTTAATCTCCCATCCTTCCCTTGTCTCTTCAGCAATCTTGAGAGAGAGGTAGACCAACAGTTGTCTTGAAATAAACTTGGATGGTGGTCAAATCTCTACTCTTTCCATCTCTAGAAGCTATCTGTGAGAGGCACCATACCGATTCTAGCCATTCTAACAGCTATGTATGGACTATTCTTCCTTGAGCTTAAAGCAATGAATTCCTTCCCTGTTTCTTTATTTTGATATTTGGGATCTATCTGCTGAGGCCATAGATATCATCACCTATATACATACTTAATTAACTAAAGTGCCTTTATTTTGTTTCAAGAAAAGACTATAACAGTTGGCAATCTCTGTGAAGTTGTGGATCCCACTGGGTAGATGAAGGATGGGTTCAAGTTACCATAGAGCTGAACTCACCTTGAGCAGAAAGTAACCATGTGACTTGCATGACATCTTTGGTAATGACATTATCAATGCCACATGGCTTCATCGCCATCGTGGTTTATTTAACCACATGGCATAAAGCTAAGTAGCAGCCTCCATAACACTTCCTGGCCCTACTGAACCTCTGAGGATTGCCATATCTCCTACTGAGCCTCTGAGGATCTCCATATCTCCTACTGAGCCCTCTGAGGATCACTGTATCTTCTTCATTAGACTAAGGAGGTAAGACCAGATCTCCAAGGCAGTTTATTTTTTAGTGTTCTGTTTTGTTTTAATTTTGACACATAGTTTTACTTGAATATGTTTACTGATTTTGAGAGGAAATCTGTTTTCCCAGCATAGGCCTCCAACATTGGCCTACTAACAAATGTTGGGATTTGTGGTACCACGGGTCCCAACATTGTCTCAAGGAATAAATTACTAGGGTTTAAAGAAACGGCTGCTCAGCCAATCGGTATTCCTCAGTTGAGAATTCTTTGTTTAGCTCTGTACCCCACTTTTAATAGGGTTATTTGATTCTCTGGAGTCTAACTTCTTGAGTTCTTTGTATATATTGGATATTATCCCTCTATGAGATATAGGATTGGTAAAGATCTTTTCCCAATCTGTTGGTTACCGTTTTTGTCCTATTGACAGTGTCCTTTGCTCAACTGAGGAATACCGAGTGGTCGAGAAGCACCTAAAGAAATGTTCAACATCCTTAGTCATCAAGGAAATGCAAGTCAAAACAACCCTGAGATTTCACCTCACACCAGTTAGAATGGCTAAGATCAAAAACTCAGGTGACAGCAGATACTGGTGAGGTTGTGGAGAAAGAGGAACACTCCTTTATTGGTGGTGGGATTGCAAGCTGGTGGAAATCAGTTTGGCGGTTCCTCAGAAAATTGGACATAGTACTACCACAGGACCCAGCTATACCACTCCTGGACATATACCCAGAAGATGCTCCAACATGTAATAAGGACACATGCTCCACTATGTTCATAGCAGCCTTATTTATAATAGCCAGAAACTGGAAACAACCCAAATGTCCCTCAACAGAGGAATGGATACTGAAATGTGGTACATCTAAACAACGGAGAACTACTCAGCTATTAAAAACAATGAATTTATGAAATTCTTAGGGAAATGGATGGATCTGGAGAATATCATCCTGAGTGAGGTAACCCAATCACAAAAGAACACACATGGTATGCACTCTTTGATAAGTGGAAATTAGCCCAGAAGCTCAGAATACCCAAAATACAGTCCACAAACCACAAGAAACTCAAGAATAAGGAAGACCAAAGTGTGGATATTTCATTCCTTCTTAGAAGGGGGAACAAAATACCCACAGAAGGAGTTGGAGAGACTAGCTGTGGAGCAGAGACTAAAGGAAGGACAATCCAGAGACTGCTCCACCTGGGAATCCCTCCCATATTCAGTCATCAAACCCAGGCACTATTGTGGATGCTAGCAAGTGCTGGCTGACAGGAGCCTGATATAGCTGTCTCCTGAGAAGCTCTGACAGTGCCCAACTAATACAGAAGTAGAGACTCACAGCCATCCATTGGACTGAGTACAGGGTCCCCAATGAAGGAGCTAGAGAAAGGACCCAAGGAGCTGAAGGGTTTGCAGCCCCTAGGACAAACAACAATATGAACTAACTAGTACCCTCAGAGCTCCCAGGGACTAAACCGCCAACCAAAGAGTACACATGGTGGGACTAATGGCTTCAGCTGCATATGTATCAGAGGATGACCTAGTTAGTCATCAATGGGAGGACAGGCCCTTGGTCCTGTGAAGGCTCTATGCCCCAGTGTAGGGGAATGCCAAGGCCAGGAAGCAGGAGAGGGTGGGTTGGTGAGCAGGGGGAAGGGAGAAGGGAAAAGAGTTTTTCATTTGCTTGGTTTTTTTGTTTTTTGTTTTTCCAGAGGGGAAACTTGGAGAGGAGATATTTGAAATGTAAATAAAGAAAATATATATTAAAAAAAGAACAGAAAGGTAAAAAAAAAAAAAGAAAAAAATTGGCTGCCAGTGGGGTGCTGCTACCAGCAAGGCAGGATCAGCCAGGAGATCAGTCAGTTCCGCTGTTCCGCTTTGTCTTAGTGTCTCCTATTTCTTTTTTCTTTCTTTCTTTCTTTCTTTCTTTCTTTCTTTCTTTCTTTCTTTCTTTTTATTAGATATTTTTCTTTATTTACATGTCATGTGATTTCTCCTTTCCCAGTTTCCCCTCAAAAAAACCAAGAACAAACCCCTGTTGTCTCCCCTCTCCTCCTGCCTGCCACACCACCCTCTCCCACTTATTGGCCCTGGCATTCCCCTACACTGGGGCACAAAACCTTCACAGGGCCAAGGGCCTTTCCTCCTATTGATAACCAACTTTGCAATCCTCTACAATACCCATGCTGCCAGAACAATCAGTACCACCATGTGTACTCCTTGGTTGGTGGTTGGGTCCCTGGGAGCTCTGAGGTACTAGTTAGTTCATATTCTTGCTTGTCCTAAGGGGCTACAAACCCTTCCGCTTCTTGGGTCCTTTCTCTAACTCCTTCACTGGGGACCCTGTACTCAGTTCAATGGATGACTGTGAGCCTCTACTTCTGTATTAGTCAGGTACTGTTAGAGCCTCTCAGGAGACAGCTATATCAGGCTAGATTGTCCTTCCTTCAGTCTCTGCTTCATAGTTAGTCTCTGCAATTCCTTCCACGGACATTTTGTTCCCCCTTTTAAGAAGGAATGAAATGTCCACATTTTGGTCTTCCTTCTTCTTGAGTTTCTTGTGGTTTGTGGGTTGTTCTTTGTGTATTCCAAACTTCTGGGCTAATTTCCACTTATCAGTGAGTGCATACCATATATGTTCTTTTGTGATTGGGTTACCTCATTCAGGATAATATTCTCCAGATCCATCCATTTTCCTAAGAATTTCATAAATTCATTGTTTTTAATAGCTGAGTAGTACTCCATTGTGTAGATGTACCACAATTTCCGTATCCATTCCTCTGTTGAGGGACATCTAGGTTGTTTCCAGTTTCTGGCTATTATAAATAAGAGTACCTCCTATTTCTACCTGACATCTTCCAACCAGTTTTCCTCTGAGGTAAAATGTTCTCCACCCCACCCCACCCCACCCCCATCCCAATCAATACTCCCTTGTTTTGCCTTGGGTGTGTCTGCTCTTGTTTCAGCCTGTGGCATTCTGGGTACCCTTGTGTTCGCTTTCAAGTTTGCTACAGTAGCAGAGCTTAAGAAAAAGGAGCAACATAATGCCATCCCCTTCTGAATTGTTTGTGGCATCTGTTGTTATATTTTGTATACTTTGTATCCTCCAGATGACAGGAGCTTAAACCCTATTTACATGTGGTGATCTGAGAGAGTAATGAGCCCACACTAGAGAGCTTTTAAACTCAACAGCTTAACATTGTGTTTCCGTGCTCTTTGCCAACCATAGAACTGAGAATCCTAAAGGTCTGATCAAGCAGACACTCCCCATAGCGCCCTCCGTCTCTTCAATTCAGAGCAGAATTGCCAAGTACTGACACGGGTCCCCTATTTCATTGCTCCATCTGCCTTCTCCTTACCCCCATTGAAGAGACATTCCTTGACTTATATATGAGCCTCACCAAGGTGTTTACTGGGAGAGTTTCTGGAGTTAGTGCTAGTCCTGCCCAGTACACAAGCTACAGAGCCAAAGGTGATTAGAAATAGTAGCTAGTATACCAGGAAAGAAGCCCCTGGATTGACTGCAGTATTGCTGAGCCAGTTCAAACAGTTTAAAGAATGTCCAACTGCAGCTGACCAGCTCTTCTGCCAGGCAGAGCCAATGTTAGAGAGTTCAGAAAGAAGTTTCCCTGGTTCATTGCTTTTCTTTCCTTTCCTTTTCTTTTCTTTTCTTTTCTTTTCTTTCTTTCTTTCTTTCTTTCTTTTTTTTTTTTTTTGAAACTATTTAAAACTTTTATTTTTTTCTGGAATTTTTAAGTTAATGTCATCAGACTGATTGTCCATGAGGAAGTAACTGAAACATGAGGAATTCAAAAGCATATAAAATTGAGGACAGCTAGACATCATATTAAACAAGCATGACAAGAGTACATTTTGACCACTGTACTTGATAACATAAATTTGCCATGAAATTACTTTATAAGACTACCAATGAACAGACATAGTCATCACTGTAGCTCCTCTCACATTGTCATAGGAATTGCACAGGAATTCCTGTCACTTCCACTGAAGAGTATGTGTCACCTTTGTAAATATCTAGAGAAGGTTCCTGCACAGGCGATCCTATACCTGCCTTTGTAAAGACCGCACAGAAATCTCTCTGATCTAGTAGTGACTGACTGGTATACTGTTTAGACAATGACTCTGAGACCATATCCAGGTTCAACTAGAAACAGAGTCAATGACTAAATAGCCATCCTTGCCAGAGGCTCAATATTCTAAATTAAGAACACATATAATATCATGGCTAGGCTAATAGCAGAAACTCTGACTGGGATAGTTAAAACAGAGTACTGAATATCAATACTGTAGTTTGGGGTTCAGTAGGTTTAGGGTGAAGTCTAAATATTTATACTACTTAAACTTCTCAGGTGATGCTGATGTAATCCAAATTTTCACATAGATTTGAATCCCTTTGCTTTCTTATAATAAAACAGATTTTTAATTTAATAAGTCATGGGAGGAAACCCAAAGTCTATTTTTTATTAGCACTCAGGCAGTTCCCATATTGTATCATGGGTCATACATACCTTGAATAGAAAGTCATACACACACACACACACACACACACACACACACAAAGAGAGAGAGAGAGAGAGAGAGAGAGAGAGAGAGAGAGAGTCATTATTATTCCAAATGTTGACAATATCAATTCTATCACCTTTGTCCATCTTCCAAAAGGCAGAGGAGAAAACAAGAAAGCAGAAAGAAGACAGGGATGGAGAAAGTAAGCAGAAGTCTCATGAGGCACACAGTGGACAAGGAGTTATGATTTCATAGTGGGATAGAATACACCTCTTCTTGTGAATTGCTCTCTGGGTAATTTTGTATGTTTTTTCCCTCTCTTTACAACCTTTCTGTTATAAGGAGTTTGTAAAGTGGACCTAAGACTTCTTTGTCCAATACTGTTAATCATAAATAAGTTATAACCTTTACGTATAAGTGTGTTGAACAGGTAAGGAAATACCAAGAATCTACTGACCTACATCCTACCACTAGTGGTGGAATGAAGCCCATATTCTCTACCATAATTCAAAAGTGCTGATCATACTTGTATAACTATGATCATAATTGTAAAAAGAATTCTGGTGTTCAGTTTTCCAACACAAGAACATCAGTAAATGGAAATAGTAACATAGTAACTTCTTTGTAAATATTTTCTTGTCAGGATGCAGAAGAAAAGACTGATTTAAAGGATGGGAGAAATGGCCCAGCAATTAAGAATACGTACTGCATTTCCATAGAATCTGGGTTCAGTTCCTAGCATACATTTGATGCCTCAAAACCACTTGTAAATTTAGTTCCAGAAAATACATTGACCTCTTCTAACCTCCACAGACACCTGCACACATATGGCACACATACAAACACTCAGGCACACAATCATGTGCGCGCGCGCACACACACACACACACACACACATACACACACACTAGATATAAATAGATAGGTGGATGGATGGATAGACAGACAGACAGACAGACAGACAGACAGACAGATAGATAGATAAAGAGATAGATAATACATAAGCAAATTATATTTAATGGAAACAACCATGTTTAGAAATTTTATAGTCTAAAATCACATGCACAATAGTAGTATCTCTGGTTAGCAGTGAGATAAAATTTGGGTAAGTACTAACAGAAAAGAAAACTCTAAATTATATAATGTAGCTGTGAATTCAGAAACAAATATGTATGTGCAAAGTCAATCTATTTTTTCTCTAATGATTACTTTAACACTTAGTCCTCCTATTTTTATAGAAAATACAACTTACCAACTCAAAGTAAACTGTCAGTTGTGGGCTTTATCCTATGTTCTATGAAGTAAATATTTATTTATTTATTTATTTATTTTTAAACTTTTATTGCATTATGATGAAAAAAGTTACATGATTTCAATTTGTCTGAATTTGTTAACATTTAAAAACATATTTAAGTAAATAGAATTAAATCAAATTCTTGTTTTGCCATGCACACTCATCTATGCCAGTCAGGTCTGCAGTATCAGGCTTAAAAACCTTGCAAGAGGCAATAAGGACCCAAAGGGGTACCCGTGCCTCCTGGCTATTCAAGGTAGCCGCTGGCATCTCCTAATTCAGACGTGTTCCAGATCAGTCTTTCCAATCGTTAACACACCCTCATATTTAGGCATAAAGGTACCCCAAGAGATGATTCATTTATGGCTAAGATTGGGCATTGTTTCCTGGCCAGCACTATGTTTCCAATATATCCTAATTTAATTCCAAGCTATCCTTAGCTTGGAATTTCTCTCAAGGAATCTGCCTATCAGACAGGTTCTGCCCTTAGAATTAGCAACAGAGGTCAAGCTCATTCCTCGTTCCTTAGGGCAATCTCACAATAGTCAGAACTGTTTTACATACTAGAAACTCAAGGCCATTAGCTAGAACGTTTAGGTCAGAACTTTCAGGTGCATGCCTCCAGCCAGGGAGACCCAGAGAATTAACAGAAAATGCCAGATCGGACTATCCAAGTCTTACCTCCAGCAGAATCAGGGAATTGGCATAGGAATACCAAATTAGCCCCAGCAGGGAGGGCACCACAGCCCTTCTGCCCTGCTTCTCACCTGGCTACCTGACTCTACCGACCTTGAGGTGATGGTCACTCTCCTACGTGACTCCAGGCTTGCCCTCTCATCCTACTGACCTTGTTGTAACCCCTGCCCATCTACGTGACTCTTGTCATATGCCCTGCTTGATGTATGCTATAAAAACCTAAATTTCACCTTGCACAAATACATTCAGATTCACACACCCTAGTGTCGGCTCTGTTTGTCACTTTTCACCTACGCCTCATCAACCTGACTAGGACCCTGTTTCTCCCGAGGGTAGAGGGAGGCCCAGATCGGCCGGCCTGCGGCATTGTTTCCCTTTAGTACCCCAATTCTTTCCAGAGACCCCCCTCTTCAATACCTACAATATCTTTTTTGTCATATTCCTTAAAATTTATAAAATATTATAACAATAAAAATGAGTATTATAAAAGTTGTTTGATATAAAACAATCAATTTAACAGTGTTATGTAGATGCTTGTCTATAGCAATACTGAAAATACATACATTTTTCTCAATATAAACTTCAAATAACTCCAAACATATTAACTGTATATTTCAAAATAATACATCACTACTAGTATTTTCTTAAATGAACATAAGTATATAAAGTCTTTTTGCTTGTTTGTTTTGTATTTAGTAAAGTTTAAAATCTTGGCTTTTTCTGTGGTACAAGCCCAAAATAAGAACAATTTTTAGACATTGGATTTCATTGTAATAAGGCTGTACTTCAATAACCCTCACATCACCAAAGGATTTTACCTCCATCAAAGCTAAGCTGAGAGTTGACAGTTCTGCTGCACCAAGAAATGAATTGTAGGCATGATTTTTGGATACAGACTTCCTGCTGTGGTCAAAGTTATTTGACTTGAGTGAGGGACTTTATTCTCAGCCCATAGAGAACAGGTTACAGTCATTTAAGAAATGGTATTGTGAATTAAGATGGTCTATCCATAAAGTCATTCACCAACTGTTTCAATGAACAATGGCTCTGCTTGGAGGGTGGTACAGACATTAGGTATATGTAAGAGTCTGGTTCATTGGCTGTGATAATTTGGAAAAGCATTCATCTCAGAGAAAGAGTAACTTGTAAAGTCCTCTTCTTCAAACTTGATACAAGAGCTACAAATGTCAAGCAAAGCATTCAGTCTCACTCTTTGTTGTTCTCTTTCCTACAAGCCACCTCCCAAGTTAATTGTCTATGTCTCCCTTGGGTATATAAATACTTTTGAAATATGTAAGCTGTTCTGAAAACCATAGTATAGTGTAATAACATGAAATAAGCAGTACTACTAATAGAAAGGCTGAGATAGGAGAAGCACGATTTCAAGACCCTTATGTTGTACACAGCAAGACACTGTCACAAACAAGCTGAAAGTATATATAGATTGTACAATATTGGACCTATTTCTCCAATTATCAAAATAGAGAGACCATTGGATGACAATCAACAAATTTGTAATTCCTCATATTTTTGGATTTCAATCGCTTAGGATATGTTGGTAATATTAATTTTCATATTAAGATATTAAGAAAAGGTAATTGTCACTTCCTGTTGTTTTTGTTGTAAGAGGTGGAATTAGATTTGTGTGGATTTGTTGAAAGATCACTTTCTTGTTTCTTGTAGGGTGTAGTTTTGCTCCTTATGTTGATGTTTTCCATCTATTATCCTTTGTAGGGCTGGATTTGCGGAAAGATATTGTGTAAATTTTGTTTTGTCATAAATATCTTGTTTTCTCCATCTATGGTAATTGAGAGTTTTGTTGGATATAGTAGCCTGGGCTGGCATTTGTGTTCTTGTAGGGTCTGTATGACATCTGCCCAGGATCTTCTAGCTTTCATAGTCTCTGGTGAGAAGTCTGGGCTTGTTAGAGCACCTGGGAGTGCAGCAGCTTCTTTCTGGGTGTTGTGGGACAGGCTGCAGAGCTTGTGCCCAAGGTCCGCTCAGGACACGAGCCCAGAGACACCCTGGTTCATTGCTTTTCTAATTTTTTTCTTTTAAATGCCCTTTGCATGTTCTCTTTTACCATTATTTTTATTTTCCATTTAAATACTTTCTTATAAATTTTCACTCCTCTTATGTTTACAAATTTTGCTTATACATTTTTTTTTACAACACAAATTCTTTTATCTCCTCCTTAGGTCTCCTCTTCCTGGTGGCCTTCTCTACCTTCTATAAGTTTCTTCTTTATTTAACCTAAATTTTTCTTTACTTTTGTCTTTCTCTGCTTCATTCCTTTGCTTTGTTCAAATATTATCTATGCTTCTACAGTAATTGGTTTCTGCATTCAATGTGGTTTGGTAGTGTTCCTGTTATAACAATTTATTTTCTCCTCTCTGAGTGTAACTAGGTATTGATATCTCACCTGCAGGCTTCTCACTAAGAACATTCCCAAATTAAATGGCAAGAGATTCCCATCCCATTGAATGTAAAACTTGCAAGACTGAAACCTAAGAAACATGGAAAAGGACAAGACTCTTCTAAAAGATCATGGTTTGCTAATTACCAAATGGATCTAAAGATATTGATCTGAATAAAATGCTGGACAAAGAATTTAAAAGTTTGTTTTCAAAACATGATCAATGAATTCAAAAGGACATAAACAAGGATATAAATGAAGTCAGCAAAAAAATTCAGGACCTAGAGAAGAAATATAGTAACATAGATGAGACATTCAGCATGGAAACTGAGATTTTGAAAAAAATATCAAGTTGAAACGTTAGAAATGAAAACTTCAATGGAAAAATAAAATCAGAAGCATCATCAATAGACCAGGACATGAAAAGAAAATGACATCATGGATAAAAGATAAAGTCAAGAAATACTATATTAAGATTTATAAATAAGTAAGTATACCACACTGCCCTAGTTTGCTTTCTACTGCTGTGATAAACACCATGGCAAAAAAACTAAGGAGAAGGCATACCAGGGAGGTGGCTCGGTTGGTAAGGGTGCTTGCTCTGCATGAAGACCTGAATTCACATTCTCAATATCACATTAAAAAACAAAAAAAACCCAAAAACAATAAAAAAAACAACAACAACAAAAAAAAAGCAGGCATCCAGGTATCATGGTACCTGCTTATAAGAGGGAGATCATGAGAGTTTGCTATTGGAAAGCCACTTCTGATTCTATGAGAGATCCTGTCTCTCCTAACATCTTGTAGCCTCTGCATGTATACATACACACAATCACACACATTCATGTACAAACACTTCACACACACACACACACACACACACACACACACGCCATAGGCACACATGCAAAACAAACACACAAACAAAAACTAGAAAAACCAAAACCATTGGGGATATGGAAAATCTACTCAGTGAAACTGTAGCAGAATTTCTTCAAATCTAAAGGAGTAAATAAATATCCAAGTAAAGTAGGAATTTAGAACTCCAACAAGAGATGACCTAGGAAGAACCTCTACACGGTGTAATCTCAATGTCAAGTCACAGACTAAGTATGTGTGTATACATATGTACACATATATGTGCATATATATACACGTATATGTGCAGACACACATATGAAAAACTGTATAAGGAAAGTATCAGTTCACAAAGGCAAACATCAGAATAACATCAGACCTTCCAGCAGGAAACCCAAAATCCAGGATAAAGTAGACTATATCTCAAGCCATGAAAGTAAATAACTGCCAACTAAGGTTTCTTTATCCACCCAAGTTACTTAAAATTGAATAAAGACAATTCAAGACGGAAACAATGTAAAGCGATTCATGGCCACAAATCTAGCATTGCTGAAGACACTTAAAGGAATCCTAAATACAAAAGGGAAAAAAGCACCCTCAGTTATGATAGGACAAGGAGCGATAAATATCATGAGATGGAGAGATGAATGAATAATAACTACTTAGGCACAAATCATGTTCAGCTAGGTAAACCAGAAAACTCCAAACACAAGTAGGGGAGAAAGAGAAAGCAGGCCAATAATACAATGAACCAAAAAACCGAGAGAGGAGTTCAGGTATCTACAAAGCTATCTCAGGGAAAATTCTAAACATAGATGATCTTCACTAGCCAATTGAAGAACACCAACTAACCTGTGGAATTAAGTACAAGACCTCACTAGCAGAGGCATAGACCAGAAGTGGAGGGACAGAAATCAATACCAAGTAAATGGAAGCTGTAATCATATTGTTACATGTCCATGTAATAAAGTAACTTAAAATAAAGACTAGAAGAGGAAAATACACATTCATAAAGGGAACAATCCATCAAAGGCAAAGCAATTGCAAGATACATAACGCCAAGCATTGGGACTCCTTGTCTCATAAGAGAAACATTAATGGAAATAAAAGGACAAGTGGGTCCTGAGACGATAATACTGGGTGATTTCAATAACCCACTCTCAATATTAGATTAGCCACTCAGGCTAAAGCCAATCAACAAAGACATTTCAGAACAAATAGATCAAATATATTTAACTGAATCCACAGAATCACACCAAACAACTGGAATGTATACACACAAAAAAACTTAAAGTACATTTTAGGACATAAAAGCAAGCCTTGCTAAATAAAAAAGAATAGAAATAATTTCTGATATCGATCATGGGGGAAGAACAAATAGAAAAAAAACCAAGAGAAGCTTCAGAAATTATCCAAACACATAGCAGCTTTTAAAATTTCTAGAATCAAATGAAAATTAAGAAACCAAATTTTCATAATGTCTGTAAGACAAGGAAATTCTAAGAGAAAAGTATATAGTCCTAAGTGATTCCATGAAAAATAATATCAGTGTGACATCAACTCATTAACTTAGTGATCCACTTCAGAATCTTAGACAAATAAGAAAGAGCCAAACACAAACTCAGTACCTAGAGATATAAAACAGAGATAAAGGCAGAAGTGAACGAAATGTGAACCAAAAGAGCAAAGCACGGTATCAGGGAAACAGAATGGACTCTGAACACTCAAACAAGATGCAACCTCACCATGTTAAACACAGTGGGTCAGACCCAGGGAGGCAAATATTCCATATTATCTCTCATCTAAAGAATGTGTGCATGTGTGCGTGTGTGTGTGTGTGTGTGTGTACACAAATATATAGAATTCCTGTTGTTGAAATTTTTAATCCCAATCTGGGGTTTCTACTCTGCCTTTGACTATTTTGTTCCCAGATAATAAACACACACAACCTTTATTACTTAAATACGCCTTAAACAGCACAAGAGCTCTCAGATATCTACCCTCTATGCTATTAGAATCTACTTTCCTATCGATAACCCGGAGTTCTTACTTACTACGTTTCATCTGGGCTGCTCTGAACTCCAATTGGCCAGGCCTCAGGGCCACGGTATCATGACTTACCTACATGGAAACTCTCTCTCCTCCTTCACTTTCTTCTCCCTCCTGTGGTTCTCTGACCACCCCAGCCCCCCACCAGCTCAGAATCCTAAACCATACCTATGTCTCTTCTACCCAGCTATTGGCTGTTGGCATGCTATTTAGCAATCAGAAATAACTTGGGGGCAAGGTCTATATGCAGACTCTCTCATCTCTGGGACAACCAGGTCTTGGGGACCTGCATTTAGCATTATAATACACAGCAACAGATCAAACCTCAACAATTGCCTATGAATATATATGTGGGAAGTACATACGTGACGAAACTCAATGGCTATTGAAGACAAAGAAAACATTCTAGTCTAATGAAACTGAGTCCGAGAGACAATTCTGTCATTAATTTAGACATCGTGAGTTTACGGTAGAAGAAACACATGGAAGTTATTTATATAATGAAATATTTCCAAGTGTCAAGGGAATGGACAGTTCCATAGGACACTACAGCAACAATGATGTCATGCTGTCCAAGGCTGTCACCCTCTCTAAATAAATAAACACTCCTTTCCACCTTGAGCTACTTTAGTGCTTCGTGATCATAGAAACTTCACCTCCAACTTTGACTCTAAGTGCTGGAATCTCTGTCTTGTACTTTACAGAACTCTCCCACTCCTTCTGCTGTTACTTAAAATAGTTTCTCTGGAAACACAGACCTTGTTTGTGACAATTTTAGGGTGATTCCTTTTAACTCATCCCTGGCGAAGGATCAGAGGAAACTTTCCAAACTCCTGTATACCATGCTCAAGCTCTGCTCCTGAGCTGCCCTGGCCAAGCTCAGGAGCTACTACCAACTTTAGCTGTGTATCTTGAGGCTGTGTGCATCACAAAGGACAACAGCTGTTGGGTTTATAGGACCTAGGGAAGTTCTCACACAGGTGAAAGATTTTCTATTTACAACTCAGATACAATATTGAGTTTATTCAGCCAACATCAGGCAGTTTCCTGTGGGGCGTCACCCAGAAACCCAGGCTCATGCTGTCTTCAGTATGTGTGCATCACTCAGAAATCTAGAGTGATACTATCATTAGTTTGTATACACCACCGAGGAAGCCTGGCTGACACTGTCTTTTGTATTTGTACTTTATTCAGGAACCCAACCTGATACTTGAGGAGATCGCTTCAAGGCAAGCAGCAGAGGGAATCAGGAAGAGATGAAAGTGAAAACTTGGTTCTTGTTGATTTCCTCAGCCTGGACAAAACTTCGGGGAGTCTGACGCCGGGCAGTTTAATATCAGTATATATAAATATAATAGAATTTTGGAATAAGTTTCCAGGAAACAATCATTTCCACTCTAGGTTTCCAGGTAACAACCATTCCAGGTGCACAATAAAAGTTAAGATGTGACTACCCA
>JADRCD010211911.1:0-21355 GCA_019843815.1 Montemys delectorum | reverse complement strand
GGCAGAGCAGCAGTAGCAGTCAGCTCAGATCGAGAACCTCAGGCACGAAGCAGAGAAAACAGGACTTTCCTCAAGGGTTAAACCTCCGAAGTGCCTCTCTCACAGAGAGAGACTTCTTCTAGCAAGGCACCTCCTACATCTCTACAAACATGGCCACCAACTAGGAACTAAGTGTCTATATACCAGAGCCTGTGGGGGACACTTTTCACTCAAACCACCACAGGCTTCCAAAAGTACTGTTTCCAAGGAAGCCGAAATGAACCGGTCCTTGGTCTCCCTCCATTAAGGCCTGGAGCCGATGCTGTCTCCCCTTTCAAGGAACAAGGAACCAGAAGATACTGTTTGCCACCCACTCGAGGACACTGTGCATATTCCCCTTACAGAGCCTATGAATGTGTGGAAATGTCCGCAGCACTTTGGCTCTGCCAGTCCCTGAGCCTCCTTGGCTCGGAACTTTAAAGGGACCCACCTAGCCCATCAGCTGGCCACACTCCCAAGGTAACTTTTTGAAGTAGATCTTAGAGGAATCATGTCTAGGGCTTGGGGGTAGCTCAGCGAAGTGTCAGCCTTGTTAGCATGAAGACCTGAAACGAATCCCTATCACCCAGGCATGCTTGCAAACCCAGTGCTATAGAAGCAGAGGCAAGTGGATACCCAAGGCTTGCTGGCTGTGAGTTCCAGGCCAGTGAAAGACTCTGCCTCAAAAGGAAGTGGGGAACATCTGAGGAACAGTTATAAAGTTATCCTCTGGTTTCCACATGCTCATAGACATAAGCACACACATATAAATGTATAGTCACACATGTGAATGAACACACACACACACACACACACACACACACACACACACACACAGCCCTGGAGTCCCCACTGGGAAACCTGCTATGCCTGAGATGCAAAGTGTCCACTCTGGGTCCTGTCAAAGCTCAAAGAGTAAGATATGCACATGCATGGTGCAGGGGTGAGGGTGAGGTAATGAGTGTGTGGTGCAGGGATGAGGATGTTTGTGGTGCAGGGGTGAGGGTGAGGTATGTGTGTGGTGCATGGGGTGAGGGTGAGGTATGCACCTGTGTGGTGCATGGGGGAGGGGGAGGTATGTGTGTGCGGTGCAGGGGGGAGGGGGAGATATGTGCGTGGTGCAGGGGGGAGGTATGTGTGTGGTGCAGGGGAGAGGGGGAGGTATGTGTGTGGTGCAGGGGTGAGGTATGTATGTATGATGCATGGATGAGAGTGAGATATGTATATGTGGTGCCTGGGTAAGGTGTCTATATATATTGTGCAGGGGTGTACTCAGACAGGCTGTGGCTACCTGTCACTGACATTAACAGAAGAAGCAGGGCACAAGGTGTGACATTTAATATGGGGTCTAATTTCTAAACACATCCTAAGGAGATAAAGTACAGTTTTATGATAATCCTTGAGGGGCCGAGAAACCCTGCGCTCCTATGTGCTCCTCAGAAAAGCACGGTGGCTGTAAAAGTTCCAAGTCCTCATTGATTAATTAAAACCCTCTATGAAGGAGAGGTGTCATAGGCTACCTACAATCAAGGGAACTGCGGTGACCCTGGAGGGTGAATTAGAGTCATCATTAGACAATCATACAGGAACAAAAGTCGTGTACCAAAAGCTCAAACAGGAAGTGGAAACCCTTTAAGCCAAGAGAACTTTTTTTTTTCAACTCAGCTTGCTGGATGTTTGCCACTCCATTAACTGGTTTCCTCCCCCGTTTCCAAACCTGGCTGAGCAATCATTTTCTTCTCACTTATAAAACCTTATTCCCACCAGTAATAGTTAACCGTACCTCAGGTTACACTTTAAAAGACTGAGGCCCAGAGAAGGCAGAGACGCATTAGCTCCCACTGCTGGCTTCTTGGGATGTTTCTCTTGATTTCTTTAGCAATTAGTAATGACTTCAGCATTGACATGTCTATGTCCTGCTTGCTTAACTTTACAAAGGCTTTGTGTTTACGGGGATGGAGGGTTGGGGTGTGGTGTATGAGAGGGTGGGGTGGAGGGAGTGGGGTGTGAGTATGGCTTTTTAGAGAAACAAATCATACTTTAATGGTTTTGACAAATATGGAAGGACAATAAGTTAGTAGTCTATTGCTCTAGAGACATAGTCTAATTCCCATAAATGACGAGTTGTGGAGGTTCTGGATCTCACTGAGTTTATCTGCAAAGTGGCCCCCTTTTTGAGATGTGGGTATCTCTTGAATGTGGATCAGAGTAAGAGCATTGTATATACTGTAACCCAGTGGGGAGTCATAAATAGAGAGGAAAGGAAGCCTGAAACTTGTGTTTACTTCATGTGCATTCTGAATTTACTGCTGCTGCACTGGGCTCTGAAGAAATACGAGGACCAATGTCTGTCATTATAAAACTGTCACTCCTGTGTGTTCTGGAGTATTTAGAGCCGTGTTGATTTAAGGCCAAGTCTAGTAAGCAGGCCATTCCTAATTCCTACCAGGCAAGCTATATGCCAGCACTCTATCATCGAGGATATGAGGACCAGACATGTTTAATAATGACTTTGTAAGGTAACTTTTCATCATATCAGAGTTTGGCAATTTAAGCCTTAACACGATTATTATTATCATTGAACCTGCTATTAGCTGATGCTTCTTGAGCACGGTAAACATTCTTAGGAACTCATATGAATAATTAAAATGTATGAGGTGCCCTTGCTGGGAATACAGAGAGTCACTAAAAACCTGCCCTTCAAAGAATCAACAGAACTTTGGCAAAAGAAAAAAGCAAATTAGTCTGGAGCCTTGAATGTCACCAACAAGCCAGGGATAACCCAGTTGTTAACATTCGTGAATCTCAACTACAACAGTACAAGCTGTTCACAGCTGCCAGTCACAACCCCAGGTCACACACTCTTCCACTGGCCACATGGCAGCCTTTAAAACCACCATCCTTACCATCCGATAGCTATGAAAACAATCTGTCCTGCAGATACTGATGGAAGAATTCCAAGAGGGCCAGTCCCTAGATGATTGTCATTTTTACCTGTCTGCAAGTTTCCTGGAAACTCAAGCTCATAAGAAAGATTTATTTTTATTTTACTTAATTTAGAAAAAAAAAAGCACTACAAATATTTTCCTGGGGGCATTTGCAGAGAGGAACCAGCAGTGATGTTCAACATCACGCCTGCCTAAAGCTATGGCGACAGCTGTCTTGGAGAGTGAATGAAAACTGTGAACGGTGGGGGAGTCAGATGGAAGGCTCAGGGATGGTGTACTCTGTAGAATGTTGAGGGCTAGACACATAGCCCAGGCTGAGGATGGGCTCCTAAAGTACTCAAGAACCTAATGTTTTCAAGGGCAGAGTAGGGAAAACGTTAGTCATTTACCAGCACACCAAAGAAATGCCCTAGGCAAAGGTCCTCTGCAAATGGGGAGCTGACCAGGCATCTACAGGAACATTTCAGTCCACAAGCTGGCACTGATACAGTGAGCAGAGACTTCAGTGGCTGTGCATGACCAAGGATATAAATTTTAATGGTTTTAAAAGTAATGAGACAAACAAATAGGATCACAGGCAGAGAGGCTGGCTGTTCTGGAAGGAAAGTGAATGTGATTTCAGAGATCTCCTTTTACTCTAGTAAAGTCAAGTCTTCAACAAACACTCGGAGAAATTCAAAGAAACAAGCAAGTTTGGCCCACAAAGAAAAAAAAAATAGATCTAAAATCTATTCTTGGGCAATCCTAGACAGTCTTTTTTTTCCAAGAGACTTTAAATCAATTATTACTTAATGTTCCTGTATCTAAAGGAAACCTTTTTCTAAATGAGTATGGGTAGTTATGGAGAAGAATAACAACCAGATAGTAATTGTTGAAAAAAAAGGAAAGAGAAATTATGTTATTAAAATCTCAAAAAAAGGCAAAAATCCAAAAGGAAGCTAAATATAAATCTTATATTGAAAAGGACAGAATGTGAAATCATACATACAGCAGAAGGAGCTATTGGTTAAGTTAGCAGCCACAGGGTAGTGTAGCTCGAAGGGGAATGTGTGAACACACAGACAAGAAGGAAAAGGAGCCAGAAGAGGGCTATTTCAGGCCAGGGAAGGAGCTGTGTGGATGTGATGGAGGACACTAACTTACACACTGGAAAAGCAACAGGCTCCAGGTAGGACACCATGAAGCAGAGCAGTACTTATGGCCACACTACACAGAGGAGCTACATCTAGACACTCATAGCCATGATACACAGGATACACATCCAGGCTCGCATAGCCACAATGCACAAAGGGACCATATCCAGGAGCCATGATGCACAGAGGAGACACATCTAGGGACAGCATAACCATGGTGCACAGAGGGGTAGCATCTAAGCACAGCATAGCCATGGTATACAGAGGAGCCACATCTAAGGATAGCTTAACCACAATGCACAATGGAGCCACATCTAGGCACACATAGCCATGATGCACAGAGCAGCCACATCTAGGCACACATAGCATGATGCACAAAGAACCAACATTGAAGAGTCTTCTAATGATCAAATGAGGCATTCGCCCTCTTCAAGGGTCCCATAGGATCATCAGCTGACGTCATACTGTGAATCCAGAGGTCAGAAGACTGTGGAAGACAGATCCTAAAGCTCATACAAGGACTGTCAAGAAGTTTTTGTTTGTTTGTTTGTTTGTTTGTTTGTTTTTAGAAAGCTGTCTTTCGGATGTACAGACAATTAAGACAAACTAAAACTAAGAGAATTGTGGTGAACAGATATTCTGGATTGAGATGAAAGACATGACTGTTGTGTCCATAGGACAAGCTCAACAAAGTGAAGTGTTTATGGAAGATAGTCCAAGGAGTGCTTTGTTGCTTTAAATGTATCCTAACCTATCTAGAAACATATGCAAAAAAGCAAATATGCCCATAGTGAACAGGCACATATGCATAAGGGTCCTTTGTAAGTCTAAAAGCCTGAAGTTGGGGGAGACAGGGATGCAGGAATATCTAGCATTTGTTCATTGCTGAACCTTGGTCAATAGTAATTAATGTAAATTACATTGGTATGCATTAAAATATTAATTATAATCCTAATGAATAATTCATCTGAATGCTTGTGAGTTGAGATGGCAATATATAAAGACCTATTTACACAAAGGGAGAATGGGTGTAGACACCTGTCTGAAATCCAAGCACTCCCACTCTGAGGGGGTAAGGGAGGGTCATGGGTTTGCAGTCAGTGTGGGCTACATAGAGAAGAGGCCTTCATAAAACAAAGCAACAAAGCACAGAGAAACAAAAACTGAAGAGAAGGTGCCACAGACGCTTAGGGGAAAGAAACATTGTACGATTCACACAGCAAACAAGTAGCAAATGCCAGATGTGAGTCTCATTCTCTCAGAAATTGCCTTGATGGACATAAGTTAACACTCAAGGGGCAGAAATCGGAAGAATATATAGAAAACCAAGCAGCTATGTCCGGTCTGTAAGGAACACTTATTTAGACATAAATAAGGTCAAAACAAAAGATTGGCATAGATACATCGAAGCACACAAGAAAAGCTGGGGTGGATTGCCAGCTGCTGGTGGTGTGGACTTCAGTAGAAAAGTTAAGCAGATGTCCCTAAACTTCATATCCTGACTAGCATCAGCAAGCCATTAGCTACATAACCTGCTCCCACTTACACAGTAACTCATTCTGAAAGTTCTGCATATTTCAGCGGCTATAAGTTACATTGTCAGAGCTAAATAAAAACACAGCAGGCAAAGAGGGTTATCTCATCTTGAAGACAAGGGAATCATATTATACCTATGCCCACAAAGAAGATCCAAGACACATGAGGCCAAACTGACAATTGAAAAGCTTGCTGCATGGTATGACGTCAGTAGTATTGTAGTAATGAGTGGGGCAATTTCACAGAAGTCAGATGCAGAAGACTTAACAGCCACTAAAGCAGCTGTGTGCAAGGCGCTGCCTCCCACACCAGCAGGCCACACACTCACGAGAGCTAATGAGTGACAGGCTGCAGAGCAGCAGGGTGCAGAGGGGGCATCTTTTACATCAGGAGGATCAACACAAACAATGTCATTCCCTAACCTTGAGATGGTGAAATTAGAAAGCTTTAACAGGGATTGTGAACGAATTCTAGGACATTTGTGTAAAATTAGCTTCTATGACTTAGGTTATGTCCTTTCTCCAATTCCTCTGTTGTTGCAATAAAAGACCAGGACTAAGAAATAATCTTATAAAAGAAATAATCTTTTAGAGGGGAAACCAGGAAAGGGGATAACATTTGAAATGTAAATAAAGAAGATATCTAATAAAAAAGAAATAATCTAATCTGGCTTATGGTATCAGAAGGTTAGACTTCGTGGTGGCAGAGGGACAGAACTCCTGAGAACAAACGCCTTGATCCACAACCATGAGGTAGAGAGAAAAGACACAGTGGGAATGTGGAAGTCTTTTGAAATCTCTAAGCTGCTCCCCTTGGCATGCCTCCTCCAGCAAGACCACACCTTCTAGTTGTTCACTAACAGTCCACTAACTGGGGACCAGGTATGCAACCATATGAACATTTTGAGGCCACCTTCATTCAAACTACCACACCATATGCACTTCAGAATGTGACTAATTCTCAATGTGTCTCTTTTTCTGAGGTGGTAAATTAAAGTGAAGAAATGGGAGGGGTGCAGGAAGAAAAGGACAAGGAGAACGACTCCCCAAGATGCTGTCTTCTTATTCCCAGAAGACATTGTGAGGAGAAAGTGCAGGAAAGCATGGGGTGGTTATCTCAATGGGACCAATGGGGTAAGGGGAACATGGAAGATCCAGCATCTATTTCAGGGCTCCCAGACTTAGGCTCTCCATCCTGAAGGGGTTGGATTATAACTTTCTTTCTCTGCATCCTGGTCTTTAGAATTTCCTGGATATTCAATATGGTGTCTGTGTTAGGGAATGATATCAGTGACCCATTCATTAGATAACCACCAGCTCCCCTGTCACACACTGACCACTCACCAATGTTCCTGGCACAGTGGTGTATTTTCACAACTGTTAAGCTGTATGAAGTCATCAGTACAGGTCCAGAGCTCTAAATGCCTATAGCAGGAAAGCATATGAATTTCCAATTATTGGAGCTTCCCACATTTGAGAATAAAAACCAAGTTCTGTGTTTTCCTAATTTCTCCCCAAATCCCCTTAATTATCATAATGATTATAGGGAAATGGTTAATTCTAACGTGTTTGGAAATAAACAATGAAGTAAATCCAGTTTATTATACTTAGTCATTATAGACCGTGTTAATCGCTGTTCTCTG
Organism: Montemys delectorum; assembly: GCA_019843815.1. Taxonomy (NCBI): domain Eukaryota; kingdom Metazoa; phylum Chordata; class Mammalia; order Rodentia; family Muridae; genus Montemys; species Montemys delectorum. Next base: position 14,078 of record JADRCD010211911.1, on the reverse strand, counting down.
GAGTCTCCTCTGAAAACTGCTGAGTGTGCAAGAACCTATGGAGCTTGACACTAGATCTTCCTGATACCTCCAGAGTCAAGTCCATGCTCTACCACCCAGCAGCTATGTCCCATAAGTGCCTGGATCTCTGAACTTACAGCATAGAGATGCTACTATAACAGTCTCTTAACAGTGGGGAGACAGCATATTACTTTTTATCATACTTATGCCCAACTATGCATAGAAATAAGAGAGTAAATATAAGATTTCCCCTAAAAGTTCACACATTTTCTTACTCGTATGCTTCCCCTAAATCAGCATAGTTTATCTTGACTCCTTGTCCAGAGTTCCCAGACTGTGAGCCATGGTGTGTTCGAAGTGAAATATTATCAAAGGATTACTAAGGGCAGTAACTTAATTTCATTGTTTAAAGCAGGTTTGCCTGCAAGCCTGATGCAGGTATGGGTCCTAGGTGGCCTGCAAGTTCAAAAAGGGGTGTGTATCGACCAAGACTAGTGGAGTCCCAGGTGGCTAAGCTATCCTTTACACTTGCCTGCCTTGGTCAATTCTCTCAGAATGGTGGCAGCTGGCAATTAATCTACAGACCAGCCACCTCTGAAACACTTCCTCGGCAAACTGGACCTTGGATTTGAAAGAAAATCCTGGACTGAAGAAAGAACATCATCATGAAACAAAAGTCACTTGTTGGTGAATAGAGAGGGCATGTGTAGGAGGTTCTTTGGGGAATAGCCCTGGAGTAGACAGACTATACCTTCAAAAAGTAAGAGCAGGCATGGCTCTTGGTTCCTCAGACAGCAGGCCTGTAACTGGTTTCTATAGTGAGAACAATTTGGATATAAGGTGCTTTGGCCAGAGAAAGGCTCAAGGATGGGCACTCTAGGCCTCTTTCATAGGTCCTCTCTATGGTACATGGCTTTTCCCATCTGGCTCACAGCACACACTAGCTGACAGGGTGGCTCTCAGTGGCTGGAGCCTGTACAGGAGCTGACAGTCGGTTGAGATTGCATGTCCTCTTGGAGTCACTCAGAGTGAGGGAGACAGCAAGAGAATAGACACCCAGAGGTACAGATACTGTGGTAAATAGAGAGAACAGTACCTCCCGTTCAGATTTCAGGTCGTAGAGAAGAAATTCAGTAGAAAGGCAACGTGCCTTGGTGACTGCATCTGAGCCACACTGAACAGTGCTGTGGTACGATTGAGTGTAAGAGACACTCTTGCTGGACCTGTCAGCTCATGGCTATAGTTCCTGTCCTGGGGAGGCTGAGGCATCACACTAGGAAGCTCCTGGCCAGCCGGCTACATAGAATCACTGACCCAAAGATACAGCAACAGTAACAACAAAACCTAAACAACACGGACCTCTGCTACTTTATTCTCTTTGTGGCAAGTGAATCAGTGATGTTTTTCTAACCATGGATATGCATCTGATGGTGGAGACCAGTGGAGTGCCTCAGAACCTATGGACATTTCTAGGAGGCTTGTCTCATCAGGGTGCTATATGCAGATCTCAGATTCTCCTGACATGAGTTCACCTTGCCAATGAATTCACCTTGCTGTCAAATGGACACACGGGTTGTTTTCCAGCTGTTGATTTGCTCTGATAATTGGTCTATATTTTGATCTATGTGACTTTATGGCTTTGTCTGTGACAGCAAAAGAATCATGGGCAAGGGTTAATGGCACAAATGGAGGCTTAATGTGCAAAATGCAAACTTCCATTGTGTTAAGCCAGTAGGTCCTCACAAACTGCAAAACAATGTCGTCATGAGGCTAGAGAGTGGGCCCTTTTTTATTTATGTGTGTCCTTTTGTTCTGTGAAGGACATATAAACTCACTCAGTTCTACTCTCTCATCAATTTCTATGGTTGTAGTGGGTAATCAAACATCCATGTCAGGTAACAGGTTTGGGCACAAGGAGAAACACTTGTGATCATATGTGCATACTGTGGATCTGACTGTGGCTTGCCCTCACCCTGTGGCCACCACAGCTGTTGTCCAAGCTGCTGCTGAAATATGACCACTTTGGGCTCAGTGTGGAACATGCTTCCTTCAACTCTCTTTTCTCTCTTCTCTTGCAGTGCTTCAGCTCTTGAAGGAGGGGGCGGACCCACACACTCTCATTTCCTCAGGAGGGTCTTTACTCCACCTGGTAAGAACTGACACTGGAAAGAGCCATGCGGTAACAACACCTGGAGACAGTGAGGACATTAAGGATTCAAACATCAGCCCCAGGATGAGCATCCAACAATGACCAGAAAACAAAATTGGCACATTTCAGAAGATGGGTGTAGCTACAAAGCTCCTGAGTTTGATGTTCTGAGGGAGGGGAAGTCACTGGATCCTAGCTGACCTGGAGAGGCATTGATGAAACAAGGTTCAGCTCACTCAGCTTCTTATACCCACAGAACCTAAAAGGCCTCACACACACCATCCAAGATTCTGAATAGACCTTGGCTGGCTGTCGTGGTCCTTTGTGTGATCTCATCAGGTGATGCTCTGAGCACTCAGAGCCCACTGAAGGAGCACAAATGAAAGAGTATAGCTTGGACACAGTGCTGCCCTGTCTAATGCAGATGGAGTTACTTTAGACCCAGCCAATAGAATACAAAGATTCAACAAGAGGCTAGCAGGAAGGAAAAGGCTGTGTTGAGAGACTTCTCCTCAGGCAGAGGTGGTCATTGTGATGCTGTTGTGGGTGCATAGACGGGTTGAGTCTGGGAGACATACAGAGAAACCCATTGTTGGGTAAAGGAGGTACTCACCGGTACACTCTCCTTTAGCAGAGATTGCTGAGTAAATAAAAACAAAGGAGCAATTGCAGGTTGCTAGAGAGAAAAAAATTACAGTGTTTCTGAATAACTTTGGTGCTGAGAAAGGCAATTTAGACATCCAGAATGCCAAGTGTGAACAGCCTCATGGGGAGCCCAGCCTTGGGGCATCCCACGTTGAGATGCCTGATGCTGTGCAGACCTGGTCCTAATTACATACTGTTACATTGTTGCCTTGACAGGAGGCAGCACAGAGTGCTATGTGGGATGAAAGAAAGAGCTGCAGAGAGTGTCGGGCTTTCCCAGAGTTGCATTTATCCAACTCCAGTATTACTCATCCAGCGATATATTCTACGTGCTGATTTCTTCAAGACATTTCTCTTAGATGGTCTAGAAAAAAAATATTTATATGTGGTTAAGTGTCCCAATAAGGCTAAGGTTGGTATAGATTTTATAGAAAGGTTAATATTTTGGGTTACATGTCTTTAAGTTTTTAATACCTCTTTTATAAGCACATTTGTCTCGGTCTCTCTGCCTACCAGTTCCTAAAAAAATTCCTATGGCAAACAAATGGCAAGTGTCAAATACTGGATGATAACCTCGGAAATAGTGGCAAAGGCAACCATGTCTGTGTCCCGCCAGGGAGCTTGTCTCGTGCTGACAACCTAGAGGGACCCTCAGATTTAAATCTTTGTAAGAAGTATGGAGTGGAGAGTGGGATTATTGAGGAAATGTTGTGGGTTTGTGACATTGGGTTTAGTTAATGAAGAAGAGAAGGATTGCCAGTACTCACAGAGCAGAGTGCTTTTCAGACATCCCCAGGGCTTTGTTGTGGCATTCTTACACCACCGTCAAGCTGAAGTGAAATTCCATAGAAATCAGAGATGCTCTTTTACTGATGGATTCTAGCTTTAATACAAAGATAAGGAATCCATGTCAAGATGGAGACAAAAGTATCCAAGACACACAGAAACACAGAAACGTAGGGTAGATTGTACAACATAAAGGACTATGTAATGGAGAAGAACAGGGAGGGAGATATATTCATAGATAGTAAGACAGATAATAGATACAGAGGAAAGATACTGGATAAACTGACAGACACTAGAAAGAGGTAAAAAATAGAGAGGCAGTGATAGATTAAATTATAGATGGTAGGTAGAGAGACAAATACATAGATTAAAAATAAATAGATAATAGATGATGTATGATATATAAAGAGATGATAGATACATGATAGATGATTGACAGAGAATAGATACGCAGATGGCGAGATAAAAGATAAGAGACAGGCAGATGGCTGATACATGGATTATAGATTGATAGGGGAAAGATGATATAAAGATGAGGAACCACTTAGAAAGAAGCGTAAAAATGAAGGAATGGTTCTTAAAGAACCAGCAGTGAACTGAGAACTTATCTATGTTTTTTTTTTTTTATGACCCCATGGAATATTTTTCCCTACATTAGCAAAGTATACATGAGAGATCATGGTTTTAAGCTAAGTTCTCTTAAGTGAAAGGCAGGGAAGGAAGGCTAAAAAGAAAACAAGAGACCCAGCAGTGGACGAGTTAAGGAACTTGGTGACTCTAGGCTGGAGATATGATCAGGTGACCCCCCCCCCCCCCCGATATCAACAGAGAGAGAGAGAAAAGAGAAGGGGCACATGCATGTGTTGGAGAAATAAGATTGCTCGCTTTTTGCATTGCATGCTCTAAGGTAAGAGTTTTTGTGCAGACGGGCATTGGCCTTGAACAGGACACCAAATCAGGTCCTTGACATGCTCAGGCTTTGAGACAGAGACACTACGTTTTATATTAAGTCCAAGTGGTGAGTTATTCTTGACAGTTGGACCGAAAGCCTGGAAACATGATACCAGGTGACAGGACAGAAATATGGTTCCCATCCCTACTGAGCACGGGGCCATCTTGCATGTTTTTTTTGGTAAGCTAAAGTGTCATCACAAACTGGCTGCCGTGATGACTATCAACATGGATTGGGGGGCGGGGGGAGTGGTGCTAGCTTGAGGGAAATTCTTTCTAGGGAGCATGAGCTTTGCTAAGCAGTGATAATATTGTAAGAATGCTGCTACAGGGATGTTCAGCCTTCGTAATCTTTTCAGACAAGTGTGATTAAAGGTATTTATTGCTGTCAAATTATTATTCATAATCCTTAGAAGTGTGAATCACAAAGTACATCACTAGGGAAGGGGAAGTGTCGCTTTCAGCTTTGCATCTAATTAACTTTCTTATTCTCCTTCAAAGACTGTGAAGTTCCAAAATCCAAGTACATTTGGGGTGTAAGTGTGAATTCCCACACTCCAAGTCAGGGATGTCTTTTTGTGCAGTGTGTACTTGTGTGCAGTGTGTGTGTGTGTGTGTGTGTGTGTGTGGTAATACATATGAGTATGAAGTATAAGTGGGGATTCTCAAGGTCCCTGTCAGATATTTTTGTGTTTGTGCATACAGTATGTATGTGGTAGGAGTGCATGCATGTGAGTGTGCAGTATATGTGTGAATTCCTGTGGTCCATGTCATCAGGATGTCTTTGTGTTTGTGTGTTGTTGTGTGCAGTGTGTGTGGGTGGGTGCATGAATGAGAGTGTGAGGTATATTCCTGCCTCCGTGTCCTAGAGCAGGATGTCATGTGTCTTCTATCATGCTCCACCTGATCGCCATGAGACAGAGTCTCTCACTGAACTGGCCAGCAATCTTTCAGGATCCACCAGTCTCTTCCCTTCTTTTCCCATCCCCTGGAGTCCTGGGGTTACAGGTGTGCGAAGTCATACCTGAACTTTTACATAGGTGCTGTGAATTTGAACTCAGCTCTTCATACATGCAATGAAGCTATTTACCTACTGGGCCGTCTATGACACCCCTCAAGGGTATCTTAACAGGTCATTCGCACCATCATTGATGGGGCAGTGAGCTGTCCAAAGGAGGAAGGAAAGGGAAGAACTACTTTCATATGGATCCAGCTCCCGCTTCACACTAACATGTTGGGGACTGAGAATCCCTGCCCCTGCCTGCCCTGCCATCATCCCTAAAACTGACACTGTAATGGCTGGAGTCCCAGTTCACAGCATCAAGTTCTCAAGTGACCTAACAGTGACCCACTTGACTGGGGACCTGAGATGCAGACTTTGCTTGAAGTTGATGCTTTTGCACCACACTGCCTGCATAATACCTCGCTGCTTCCTTGAGCCTTCTGAGGATAATCTTGAGTGTCCTCCCTGACCTAATAGCAGAGCTTTCCTTCTTGTGCAATTTTAAGCTTTACAGTGTTAGATTATTTATTGTTTTGTAATTTTAGACTTTGAATTTGTCTTTTCTCTTCCATGATGAGTGAATGTTTGTGGTGCAAACCACACAGCTACAGTTGTGTAGTGCACACATGCCAAGGTGCCCTGGTGCAAACCATACAGCCACAGTTGTGTGGTGCACATATGCCCAGGTGCCTGGTGGTGATTTACTGAAAGAATATCCATTGCCACTGAATTCCATTTGAGGCTTTCTCAGATATCAGCCATCTCTATTTGTGCTGATCCATTCCCAAGTCCTGATGTATGTCTCAGTAATTTCTCTGCCTGTGTGTCCATATCACACTGGGTTGATCACAGCTTTAAGCAAGTCTAGACTCTGGGTGCCTTCAGTCCACAACTGTTTTCTTGTCCGTGATCTTGAAGCTATTTTGGGTCCTATGCTTTAGCCCATGTCTCTTACATTCAGAGGTTTGGTTCATGCAGATGACATCCATGGGGATTCTGGTTGCATTTTTGTTAAATATAGACAGACGGAGGAAGAATCAATTAACAGTTCATGTGTTCTCCCTCAATGGCACAGCCTACATTCAAGTGTCTCCAAGCTTATGAGATGTGGCTACACCAATGCTTTATTGCTCTTAGGATCCCCCGGTCTTACATATTTCTGTTTGTCTTAATCATAAGTGTTTCAAAATTTTGTAACTATTCAATTTTTTAAAAAAATTCCAAACTTTAGTTAGTAGTGTATAGAAATCCTGATTTGCTGCCCTGACCTTGTGTTCTACAACTCTGTCGCATATACTTATTAGGTATGATGATTGTTTTCTATATTGAGATATCTGCAGGTCCTCTGTGAGTGGAGGTGGGTTCAATGGCCAACAGTGTTACTGTTTGTCATTCCTGATTGCACCCACAAGGGCCTCCAGGGGTGCTGAGGAGTGAGGAGGCCACACAGCCCCACCCAGCCTCCATCACTGAGAAGGAGTCAAGGTTTCCTGTAGACAATTATTCGGTCTTGCAATCCACCTTTAAATTATGGTGTTCATCAGATTGCTGGTGTGTTGAGGGTGAAATCTGGCCCTTTTCTTGGCTATAGATCCCACTTAATGGCCCCCCACACACAAACACAGACACCCACTTTTTCAGCCTTCTTTGATTATTTTATTGTGATTCAGGTTTTTGTTCTTGTGTGTTGTCCACAGAACTTAATTCAGTGTATATGTTTCAATATCCCTAGAGCATGACTAATTTACTCCAGTAGATTCCAACACTGTTCTATTCCTTTACATGTAACTTTAAAACAATGTTTTAACTTTTGCAAACTATACTGTTTGTGTGTATGTCTGTATGTCTGTCTATCTATATACCAACCTGCTTACCATCATCACCTCCCTCTCAAGTTGGCCTCAACCTCGTTACTCTCCTGCCTCCGGAAATCATAGTTGTTCTTTTTACTGTGGCTGCCTACAGTGTTTCCAGTCCCCTGACTTGTGAGTTCTAGGCACTGCCTCTCTTCTGGGTGCCATGGCATTAGTCACTCTCTCCCTCAGCCTGTGGATTCTATTTATGCTGTCATGTCGCTGCCCTAATCATTTGCATTGGACTCTAGACATGGGATATTTTGTCTGTTAAGTACTAGATGATTTTTTTGGAACTTTAAATAATAATTAATACTTTGGGGGAACCATAAGTTATTTAGAAATCTTTGATCTTGTTGGGGCTGGCAGTTATGACTCATTTGGAAAGAGTCAAGTCAATCGCTGAATTGAAACTTAGTGTCCCCTCCACTGGAGACAGACACAGGCATCCCATAGGAACAACAGGAAGAAGAGTCAGTTTTTACTGTGTGTGCTATGGCGCTTATCACCCGGGGGCCTCTGTCCCTGGCACGGTGCCTCCTGGGCACCACGCCCATCATCATACAAATGTAGGCATCACAGGCTGATTTTGGAAATCCTTCCCTAGTACAGCACTTTGTCTCTACCATTATGTGTCGTGAATTCTGTATATTTTGATAGTAAAGCCTAGACATACTGAACCCTCCTCCCATGTTGTGACTGAAAAGTTTCTCAATGTAGTAAATTCAACAATGCTAGGGCATATGCAGTCTGTTTCCTGGTGTGTGTGTGTGTGTGTGTGTGTGTGTGTGTGTGTGTGTGTGTGTCACTAGAGGCCAGCAGAGGGCATCAGATCCCTGGAGCTGCAGTTTCCAGTGGTTGTGAATGGGCCAACATGGAGGCTGGGAACTGAACTGAGGTCCAGTGCAGGAATGGTCTTCACTCTTAAGTGTAGAACAATATGTGAGTCCTTCCTCCTGAGTTCTGGAGGTCATTGGCTGCCATCTCTGTGGAGACTAACTGTAGCAGGTGGGGGCATTGGTGACTGCCACTCTACAGCAGGCTCCTCCAGGGCTGTGGTCCTCACTGTCTATCTGGTAAATGAGGGCAGGAAATGAATTGTCATGGTGGGAATATTGAATGATTTGGTAAGAAAAGTCTGTTCTAAGCATATAATGTAAATCTTACATAAAGTGTATCTATCATGGAAAAGCAGTATTATATGTCTGTTAATAGTCCTAATAAACTATTTTTTGAATCAGAAGCATAACGTATGCAAATGAATGTTTTAGAAAATTCATTGTAGATGGTCCAAGAATCTAATCAAGATACACTTTAGCTTTTAAAGTATCTGCCCCCATTGACTTTCTCATCCCCGATATCTGTAGCCAGATTTCCCCATCATTGTGACATCTCTGCCTTTCCCTTAGTCTCACTGGGGATAGAGAACACAGTTTGGCTTCACCTGACACAATCTGACTGTCAGTGATATTTGCAGATTTATTATAGCTTGTGTTTCTTTTCTGTATTTCTTTCAGTGTGCTCGATATGACAATGTTTTCATCGCAGAAGTCCTCATTGACCGGGGTGTCAATGTCAACCACCAGGATGAGGACTTTTGGGCCCCAATGCACATTGCCTGTGCCTGTGACAACCCTGACATTGTCCTGTTGCTCATATTAGTAAGTACATTAATCCAGTTGACCTAGCACTGGACGACTCAGTGACAGATATGTGTTTAACAATATCTCTCAATGCATCACACTACTTTTGGGAAGAGCATGGGTCTGTGGCACACTTTGTGCCACAAGAATACGGATACCTAGAAACTAAAGTTGTCAATCCGGAGTCTCCTAAAATAAATCATGTCCATGTCATGACAAGCAGTAGAGTTGCATGTTTTGGGTCACATCAGTGTTAATAAAATGGCAATGTTCATTCTCAAGGATACACTTGCAAGTAGCTGTAGTTGAACTTTTAAAAACACATCTTACAAGGGGATCATGAACTTGGGAAAGAGCAGAGAAGACACACAGAAGTTGGAAGGTAAAGTGGAAATGATACAGATACAGACTACTTGTGTATGAAACACTCAAACTTGACTAATAATAACAACCACCTCTCTTTCTGTGCTTGAATACACATCAGAAGGTAGGACTTTCTAGGCTCAGGTTCAGTTCTGAAACTTGGTTCCATTGCCAGCCAGCATCCCATCCCTCTAGTCTAGAATGCCAAACTTGTAAAGGAGATGCAGAGCAAAAGGCTAGTTTCTTTGTGCAGTCTCCATGGAAGGCAAGTCCGCATCGCTGTGTATCTATGACACTGCAAAATTGATGCTGCAGACCTTGGCAACAATGATGACCCTGAGCTCATACATGACCGTGTCATGATCTTGAAAATCTCATTCCATGGACCTTTGGGCAGGTTCCCCTACTTTGACAAGAGAGACTGTGATCATGAGAAATATTTCCTTCAGAACACCACTAAGGACTGGAAGCAGCATACCCCAAGGTGCACACAAAACAGAATGTTGCATGTTCAAAAGCTGAGACTAGAGTAAACCTGGACATGAAAACTCATGCCTGAGGTTTCAGAGTTAGTATGAGCTACATGGGGGCAAACTCTTTAGGTCTCTCTGAGGATCCATGAATGAGGAAATCAATGTGAGGTTTGTGTACTCTGAAGTTAAACTGCCTCTTCTAAGGAAAATCGATAACTAGTGGCATCCATCCCAGTCCTCAGAATAAATGTTTAGAAGAGTGACTCTCTAAAGAAGTCTGGAGTCTTCTTAACTCAGGGTAGATGCCACACGCCATTGCCACACTCAGTGCTGGATTCTGTGTGGAGTAGAGAGTTCGCCATAGTGGCCATCTGCCTTCAGTTCATCCTCCACCTCTTTGAACTCCATCCTTGTTTATCCCTGAAATTATCAACATATTGCCTCTGTTCTTCAACCCCATGCCTCACTGTGAGTACAGACTTATTTAAATCATGCCTTATTTCTCCACACTCTCAGGAGAAACAATAAATAATTTTAGCTTTCCATTTAGGGAGTTCAAGAAAGATAAACAATTTTAAGCCTAAATCAAGTAGAGGGCAGTTGACTGAATCCAAGCAAGGGGTATAGGTTTGTAAGACTGAGTTTCTGTTATGAGGAAAGGGAGGGAGGCAAGCTTTTCAAAGGGTACAGAGGGAATGAAAGAGACCCTTCCCAATGGCCCAGGCTCAGACAATTTGAAGAACAATCAAAGGTAATCAAAATAGATTATAATGTAAGACAGGCAACAATAAATATTTCTGTGCTTGTGCTTAAAAATAATAAATGGGGGTGTTTGCCACTCTGGTGGGCAGCATGGACTGGGAAAGTGGGCCTGAAAGTGAAGTGGACTAAAGTCTCATGCAAATCCAGCTTTGCTCAGGGCATTCTTTATACTCTGAGGGTTAAGAAGAATTACATGAGTAAGGTGTCCAATCACAAAGACAAGACACATGTGGCAGAAACATGCTTTTTCATAGGAGCACATGAATCACAACAGCTCAATAAACTCACTCCTATCCAGTACAACTGAGAAGAGCAAGAAAGCATGTTCTAAGAACAAGTACATGATTTTGAAGACGGGGGCTTCACACATCACCTAGCTTGTTTTCTTGGAGTTTTCTCATAAGCACTCAGAATTCCCCTTGCATGACTCAGTTCTCGGGCTGTGTTCCAACAGGAGAGAACACACAGATCTACTGTGTAGATGACTTGAGGAATTTTTATGTGGATCGTCTACTCTCAAGTAAGCTGGAGCACACCATTTCTTTCAAACACTGTGGCGTTCCCAGTGGATTCCTTCTGAGGCTGACAGGGTGAACAGAAAGGAAGGATGGCCAATGGCCACACACCTGACCTGAGCTCCCTCAGACAGGGAGAAAGGCCCAGCTCAACAGCAGTGAGATGTATCTGCTTCAGGTAGCCTTGGTGTGATGAGAATGGCATTCTACATCACTGGTGGTCTACCAAGACATGCAAACCCAGAAAGGCATGAGAAGTTTTCATCATATATAATATGTAGCAGTGTGCCTCTCTTTTCCAAGGTTGTAAAAATCAGTGGAAATCTGAGAAACTCTCACAGTTAAAAGGAAGCCAAAGGTATAAGGCTAGGGACAACTACAGTGTAGGATCTGTGACAATTCTTTGGTAGACTAAAGGCAGCTTGCAACCTGGAGAGGGTCAATGTAACTTAAAAATATTATAATCCACTTTCTGTTGTATTCTTTTGAAAAAATACATCCTCTGAAAAGAACTATGCCAGACTTTCCTGTATAAAATATCACCTCCTAAACTGTGCATCAGGTGCATCTGTCAGTACACAAATTCATACAGAGGCTGAGGTCAATTTCATGATGTACTTACAAAGACAGGGTTATTTAGAGTCTGTGGTAACTGTGTAAATGTGAATGTTATTGCCATTCTTAGCTGCAGAAATGACCAGAGGGAAATAGCTAAGCCACACTGTCCTTGACCCTTTGAGAGTTTACACAACTAATGCTGATGTGAGGTTGGAGATTCTCCTTTTAATTTCAAAGAATGTGTGACTTTAAGTTGTGGAGGAAAATTTCTTTGTATGTCAAAAACATTAAGTGTATGACTAAGTTGCTGTATAAGACATGATGAATGTGTGTGCATATGTGTGTATGTGTGTGTGAGTATGAGTGTATGTGGTCTGTATGTGAGTATATGTGTGTGTGAGAGAGAGAGTGTATGTGTGTGAGTACATGTATGTGAGTGTATGTGTGTAAATGTGAGTATCTGTGTGTATGAGTGTGTGTGAGTATGTATGTGTGAGTATGTATATGTATGTGCGTGTGAGTGGATGTATATGTGTGGGGGGTGTTTGTGTGTGTGTGTATGCACATGTAAATCTGTTTCTTTGGAAGATCATAATTTTGTCTTCATTTGAAGCAGTCTTGTATAGATGTAGTGATCTACATCTGTAATCTGGACACTCAGAAGGCAGAAAGAGGGACCACAATGGTAGCCAAGTGTGCACAGGCAAACTGTTGAAACAGAAACAAACCAAAAGCAGAAGGAGGGGAAGGGGAAAGACTGTAGTCTTTTGGAGTTCAAGTGAGTTCTGATCAAAGGCAGTGAGCAGACAGACCAAGCTCCTCTCACAGCAGTGCCATCCAGTCAGTGGCCATCAAGGACGGAGCATGGACTGGGGAGCTCACAGCAAGCATTGACTTATAAGAGGATTCTGGGAAATTATGTTTATTTAGGATTGTGAGAAACTTAATGTCCCTTTGGTGAAAATACATTATGACCATACTTAGGGATTCTCTCTCTGTCAAGGCTGAGAGTACACTGTGGCTACATTCTCAGCTCTGCTTGTGGCCTGCGCTCTGCCATTGCAATACCTGGGAGTTAAACCTGTTTTCTCTTGTATACCTCCAGGGTTCTGTTTGAATTCTGTAAAGACTCTCTCATGCCATGTGAAGTGTGTGAGAACTTGAGTCCCTGTGCTTGTCAGCAGCCTCTGAGCTGACTTGCTTCGCTGTGTCCTGTACTTATAATTACTCCACATTTCCAACAATTTCTGATAGTCTTTCTTTACAATATATGCATAAATATATAATTACATTGAAAATGTAATTATCATTTCTCCTTTCTTTACTCCCTCCAACCCCTCCCATGTACCTTTCTTCATACCCTTTTCAATTCATAGTCTCCTTCTCTTTAATTAAAAGTTATCTTTACTTACATTATACATGCATAAATGTATAGACACAACCAGGTGAGTCTTTTTAATTTACTTATATTATATAACTTCAGGGCTGACCATGTGACATCAGATAGCCATCTTCCTTGGGGAGGGTCATTTCTCCCATCTCCACTTTCCTCAGTTAACTGTGCTTCTTTGTCTAGGAATGTGGCCCCATGAGATCTCTTCCATCCCTGTTAGCGTATCTACTGATATAGCTATCTTTGGTCAGGTCTTGTTTGTGCAACCATATTGTTGAGGTATCATTGGCGAAGTCATTTCTAGAAGATACAATCTCGGAGTAGACATCCTTGTCCTCTGCCTCGTAAGACAGTTCCACTCCCTCCCTCTTCAGCAACATTCCATGAACATTAGGTACAGAGTCCGAGTTGTAGATGTCCACTGAGGCTGCCACCCAGGAGCATTGCTCTCTGCTTTTTGACCTGCTGTGTTTCCTGTGATGGCCTCACAGAACTATTCTTTTCTTTACATATTTATTTAATTATGTTATGTATAAGTACACTGTAGTTGTCTTCAGACACACACTAGAAGAGTGCTTTGGATCCCATCACAGATGGTTGTGAGCCACCATGTGGTTGCTGGGAATTGAACTCAGGACCTCTGGAAGAGCAGCCAGTGCTCTCAACCGCTGAGCCAGCTCTCCAGGCCTCTAATATCCTTAATGCTGTTCTTTTAATCATATTTTCTCATATAAGAAAAAGTATTTTAAAATACAAAAGCATAAATTCAAACATGAGCACCATGAAATTTGTAATTTTACATAGTTATTTAAATCATAGTATTGATTCATGTAAATATTGGCAACAATTCAGAAGCATTCAAGAGAAAAGAGGGAAAGTTGCCTCAGCTTGCACCTGACACTTTTAGGGAAAAGCTAATTCTTAAAGTGTCATTTGTGCCAACAAAGCACAGCTGGATTTGCAATATATATATATATAGATATA
>JADRCD010211909.1:0-33074 GCA_019843815.1 Montemys delectorum | reverse complement strand
CAAAATGATACATCTTAGCCACTTAAAAGCTTGTCCCTCTGTAAACATTAGTTAAATAAATGGGTAAATAAAAGAAGTAGATTCTATTGGAATTATTGGATGGGTAACATAGAGCCAGCATTATTTTCAAACAGAGTCTTTGAGAACTACATAATCTTTAATATGGGATAGTTTTACAATTTGAATATTAAAGGAAAGTAACTGTAAAGGCCAACACAAATTTGAATTGAAATATTTGAAAAACAATGCAAATTACATCAATGTTTTTAGTGAATAGAATACATTTATTTCTCTGATGACTAATTAAGTTCAACATCTTTGTGTATATCTGATAGACATGTCTGTGGCTTTTATAATTGCCCCTTTTAATAACAATATTTGCTTTGATTTGTCCTTTGATTACTTACTATCTTGAATTAAATTGTTTGAGTCCCTTGTATGCTAATTGTTCCCCCAAAACTCCCTTTTCAAACACTTTCACCCTGGGAGTTAGGATTACAACATATGATTATGACAGAGGACACAGAAGACAGGCACGATAGTCCATATGGAGGACTTAAGAGATAATTCAAAGGTAAATTGCCCATGCTCATATTAAAAATCTTATAATAACAAGTGTTAATACCATAATGACTGTGAAGCCTAATGTTACTGAATGTAATACCCTTATGTTAGTGGTTTCTGAATCCCAGGATATAATTATATACTCAGTCTACTATCGCTGAAAAAGAAATAAAAGAAACAGAAAAACATCCAAAGATCATTACAAGACAACATTATGATTAAATGTTAATATATACTATATTGTAGAATAAATTATAAAAATAAGGAAAAACTAGACAGAGCCAATGCTTACACTCAGACATCTAGAATGATCACACCAGGAAGATGTAATGTCTGGTTCCTGGAATCAGTGGCTCCAGTAATATTCTTTTGGCAAGGTAAGACATGCTGAGTCTACATAATTTTGTTAGGGAAAAAGATCATTGGTCCAGCAGAAAATATCTGGAAGTCTTATAAGAACTAAGAAAAGCTTCAGTTTTCACAAATGGTCAGGAATAAAGAATTCAGAATTTGAATCACATCAGATCACAAATCTGATCACAATAGGCAAAGCTTTAGTGTTCATCATGACAATCAATTAAGGATATCTCTAACTGGAATCTCCAGAGTAAAGAAACAAAATCCCCCACTTCTCCCTCCTTCCCCACCCTAGATAAACAAGACATGAAGAAACATTAGGTACATCACCCTCACTTCAAGGAAAACATCTATACCTACAAATCTAGGAAGCTCAAAAAACACTAAGAAGGGTGTATAAAAAAGAAGCATAACTAAGTATATTGGGATATCACAAGCTTAATGAGACCTAAGAAAGAGAAAATTTAGGACAAAGCCAAAGAATGCTGGTAATTTATAAATCAGTAAATACTGCATTGTACTACAGACTTCTCAAAGGCAGCAAATGGCTATCATCACATGATGGGGC
Organism: Montemys delectorum; assembly: GCA_019843815.1. NCBI lineage: Eukaryota > Metazoa > Chordata > Mammalia > Rodentia > Muridae > Montemys > Montemys delectorum. The sequence continues at coordinate 31,585 of JADRCD010211909.1, read as the reverse complement.
CATGGTGTTCAGAGGTTAAATTACTACACTGAGTTCTACATCTAGGGTATTGGAGAAAATCAGTACAACAATACACAAAAAAGTACAGAACCACTAAACTATTCTCAGACAAACTAAGACCAGAAAAACCTTCTGGCCATAGAGTTATCTGTATGAAACATTGAGGCAAGTTTCATTCATGGTCAAAGGAACATAAAGTAAAATGATAAACAAGATAATTAAAAAAAATCATTCTTTTGTTAATTGTAGGAAAATATAACTAAATGTTGGGTAGATAAATCTGAACATATTATGAAATGTATAATAAAAATTAGTTAGATACAATATTTTATAACACAGAGCTGGGTTAAATAGATTTATTCTTTACAATTCTTTATGATTTAACACATAATTATCTCTGAGTGAACTGTAATGAATTAAAGTACAGATGGCTGTTCCTAGAAAGATCAATACATTTACATTGGACAATAAAACAAAAAGTCTTGAAAATGATTTAGCCAAAAAACTTGACATCATTCTAAAGAATACTTAATTGACTAACAGAGAACATGACAGGAAGACAGTCAAAGTTTAAAAGCTCTGATGGACTATGTAAATAAAAATAGCAGGCCTTCTCATAAAAATTTTATACATGCAAACCTACTATAACCTCAGATCAACTAAGAACAAAACAAAGACACAATTTTATCTCATCTAGAACATGTGTTCTTAAAATGTGACAATACCTGTTGAAAATGGAAACATATCCTCCATGCAAATACACTGTCAAAGAAATAAGAAAGCAATATATTTGTATGGTGTCTTTAAAATGTCAACTTAAATTCAAATGCAGTATAAATGTACATCCACATAAAGGTAAATGTTAAAAGGGCTTACAACATCAAGAGATAAAGCAGATATGGGAAAAAACTCTGAAATTCTTTCAGGGGGACAATATGACAAATTTTCATAACAGTTTAGAAGGTTTACTATTATTAAACATAAAGCCAGCCTAAGTTCCAGCAATTCTATGTCTCGGTAATTGCCAAGGAAAAACAAAACATATATTGGCTTGAGGAGATGGATCATTTTTTAGCACTGCTTTATGTGCTAGTAAGGATCTAATTTTGAATTCTAGGTATCCAGATATAAAATCCAAGTATGATCTTTTGGATTTTATAACTCCAGTATCTAGCATTGATGGCAAAGATAGGAAAAGTCCCAGGATCTTACTGGTTGGCTTCAAGTTTAGTGAGAAACAGTTTCTCAAGTGAATAAGTAAGATAGAAAATGATAGAATAGTCATTGGACATCTTTCTCTAGCCCTTCAAGGAGGTACATAGGTATATGCACTCACATGCACATATCACAGGCAAAAGAAAAAAGAAAAGAAGGATGATGATGAAGCAGAGGAAGAAGAAGAAGAATGAGGAAGAGGAGGAAGAAGAAGAGGAAAAAGAAGAAGAAAAAGAAAAGGGAGAAGAAGAAGAAGAAGAAGAAGAAGAAGAAGAAGAAGAAGAAGAAGAAGAAGAAGAAGAAGAAGAAGAAGAAGAAGAAAACAATAATGAACATGTTTACCAAATGATTTATAAAAATGTGTTGGAAACGTGGAAATGTATTTGTTCACAATGAACAAAACCTGAAAATTTCACATATGTCCATTAGTTAAGGAATTGCATAAACAAATTGGAATGTATTATATGACATAATGCCACTCAGCAATGGGAAAGAGCAAATTGCTAATAATCTCAACTATAGAGATTATAAAAACATAAGGTCAACAGAAATAATCTGGACACAAAAAGATAGAATGTGTTACTTCCTATGAGTGCTAACCTTGCTTGCCAACTTGACAAGATTTAAAATCACCACAGAAGCAACCTTGTAGGTGTGTCTATAAGGGATTTTCTCAATTCAGTTAATTGAAATGTAAGGACATATTATAAACATGAGCAGACACATTCAATGAGATAATGTTCTGAAGTGAATAAAAATGAAGAAATCAGGCACAGTACAAGCATCCATCCCTCTCTGCTCACTGAGTATAGGTGCAATGTTATCTCTCCCCTCCATGCACCATGACTTCCTGACATGATGTTCAGTGTCTACTGTGGCTGTAACCCAAAATAAATACTTCCTTCTTTAATTAAGTTGCCTTTGTAAACTATTTTGTTACATCAATCAGAAAGGTGCCTAATATCCTATTTATTAAAATTTCAAAACAGTCAAGTTGAATCTATTTTGATAAAAATCAGCACATGATTGTCCTTGTTACAAGGAAGAATTGATAGGGAAAACAGGAAGAAACTTTGTGTTGATAGAAAGTTTTCATTTATTGATGAAGGCACTGGTTTATGAAGGTCAGCTGTTACCAAAACTCACTTAAAACCTAAGATCTTCACATCAAGGAGACCTCTTTATTTTCTTTAGAGAAATCACATTTAGGAATTCTAAAATTTTAAATCTCATGTATTTCAAGACTTATTCTCTTTACGTAGCACACTCCTCAAGATTAATCCCTGAAATGGGCTTTGCACTATCACTTTACATTTTTGACTGAAAACCTACAAAGTTTTTGTTGTCTGAAAACAACATCTTCCTTTGTACAATTTGCCTTCTGTGGGGGAAAAAAAAAGCCAATGGACCCCTTAGGAATCTGCATCAAGCTCCTTAAAGCCTACAGGGGTGCAAATTAACGCAGTTTCAGGAAATGCTGAGCTCAAGCTCACAAAGCTATTCCATCAAAGCATGCATGCTACCCATAATGCACATGTTATTTCACCATGCTTTTACTTAAACACTCATCTCAAAGAAATGAGAATCATAAAAGAATCCCAATTCTGACCCTGTATCCCACTACCATTTTTATCTCTGTATTAAATATTTAAGAATTGACTATGTGATATCACCTTCTGTGGTTCAGAGAGTAAATAGATCTGTCTCAAGTATTTATATATATGTATATGTATACATATGTATTTACAAATTTTATATATATACATAAACAATATATATATATATATAAACATATATATAAAGATGCTGAAAATAAAAACAAGTTTAAGAGACTAATGCAACAAAGCAGTTTGTAAGATACAAATTGGGATAGGATGCCAGCATTGAGGAAAGGCATGAATAGCCAGTGTACTATTTCACTCAAGAGAATAGGTTTTTTTGTTTGTTTGTTTTTAAAGAGTTGTTTATTTATATGTAAGTGCACTGTAACTGTGGGTTGTGAGCCACCAGTGGTTGTAGGATTTGAACTCAGGACCTCTGGAAGAACAGTCAGTGTTTTTAAGCACTGACCCATCTCTTCAGCCCCCAAGAGAAAAATGTTATAGTTCCTTGATCTCTGCAATTTTTTTTGCCTTCTTCTTCTATAGGCTAGGACTTTATCCATTTCCAAAATTATTCAGCTTATTGTTTTAGGTCCCTGAGACTTGCCTAATGAATAATTTGGGGCTTGAGATTTCTCCTTGATCATGTTGTCAATCACTAAGTAGACTACCAATAACATTCCAATTCTCAGAGGTCTGAGAAAGCAGGGCTAGATGCAGTCAGAGGAGGAACCACTTGCCTCAGTCCTTGTACCTCTGCTTATCTTTAACTATAATGACCTCTAAGTACACTTCATAGTGACGACAGACCATATCAATTCATCTCTTACACAGAGAGACATATGTAAATGTTTAAATGATCATATATATATATAATTGAATATATGTATGTGAAGTAATTTAATGTCTATCAGACTAATGTGTTGTGTATACTTAGCACATTCATTGAATTACTAAGCATTTTAGATATTTTGTTCATAACATTTGACAGTAATAAATTACACAAGAGAATATTTATCATGGTTCATGTTTCAGTCCATAGGGATTTAACATGATTGTTTTGGCTGTGATGAAGCAGAGCATCAAACCAAAAGGGCGTGGGGCCAAGGCATAACTGCTCATATTATGGTAGCCAAGAAATAGAAAAAGATATGAAAAGGCTAATGGCAAGATACTCTGTCAAGGACACTTGTACTCACTGACATTACATTCAACCAAGATCTCCCTCCTAAAATTTCCAATATCTTCAGATGAATGATATATAACCCTCTTGGACATTTGAAATACTCAATTCATATCCCTGATTTACCACTATAAGGTGGCATTAATCATTAAGGAATTTTGGTCCCAAACAAATTAATGTCTTGGTGTTAAGAAAACCACCATAGCCTGAAGTGATTAGAGATTACTACAAATGTAATGCTAAAAGTTCACGGCAAGTTCTAGAATAAACTTAGATACAAGTCCACCAGGCATCATATGTGTCAGTTATGTAAATATACCTTTGCATATATGCTATTTCTCAGTGGGCAAAATAAAGCATATATCTAATCTAGATGCATATCAGGTCTCATTTTTTCCTGCAGTAGGAAATGTGTGCTTTGTATAACCAAATGCTCCAAGGAGCCTCAACAGAGTGTGACTCCCCCTTGTTCTACAAACAAATGGATGTGCCTTCATATGTTTACTGCCAATCTTAAATGTCTTTTTAAAAATGACACCTAAAATATTTCCTAACAGCTTTCTCCATTCAAGCCATAATTATAGTTTTACCAGAGATTAAACCAAAAACTAAGGACAGATACTTTCACCTTTCAACAGCATGTCCTTCCTGTTTCATAGGCTGTATAAATGTGGCAAGCACTTTATACAATTAACCCACAGGTGAGAAAAAAATCAAAGCGAATTTTAAATTTCAGGGATGATGGGTGTCTGAATTTCCTTTTCCTGTTGCTGTGATAAAACAATGTCATAGAAGCAACTTAAGGGAGAAAAAACTGTATTGTGGTTCATATTTTAAGGTACAGTCAGTCCATCATGGTTGGGAAAGTTGAAGCATCCAGTCATCTTAGGCTATACTCAAGAAGCTGTCATCTGGCTCCTATTTCACATCAGAATCCACTATCCAGGGAAGAGTCTTGCTGATGGACAACATAGATCTTCATACATCACCTAATGAAATCAAAATAATTCTCAGATGCATCACTCTCTAGAGGTTTGTCTCCAAGTGAGTCTAGATTGTGTCAAGTTGATGAACAGCAGTAACAGTCAAAATGGGCCTTTTTTAAGTGGCAACATCATTCTTTGGTTCATAATAAAGTGACCCTAGATACAACTAGAGGATTTATGAGAATGCTATGTCATTGCAAGTTAATAAATCAGATTTAAAGCTACCTAAGCTCTTATTTCCATTTTAATAGATCTATGTTTAAATATAACCATTTTGTGTTTGTTTATTTGAGATAGCCAGTATCATTATACAGTAAAGATGGTCTCTTAAAGTGCATCCTTCTGGATCCATCTCTTTACTGCTGTGGTTACAGGTGAGCTAGCATGCTCTCACTTACCTAGCACTTGTTCTCTTTATCTATTACCCCAAAGTATTTAATCTGGAGAAATCAACTGGGAGCCACGGAATTTCCTTGAAGGGATGGGTGGTGGAATGTCAATGTATTGTGTCAGCTCAGCTGCTCGACATTGATGATGAACATTACAATGGTAATGAGACACAGTAGAAATAAAGCCTGAATGGATGAACTGTGATAGGTGGGCATAGAGTCTTCCAACTAGGAAGTTGTGATAGCATTTCAGAAGTCTTCGGTGTTGCCAGTTTTAGAAGGGCCAAGTGGGCATGGATATGTGAGAAACTAATATGTGGTCAAGTATAACACTTCATAAAGTTAATGAGAGGTTTCTTACTACAGTGATAACTTTAGCAGTTCCAACTCTTTTTCTATTTTAGAATACTGCTCACACTAAGAGTCATTAGCGGTTAGTTGAAGAGTTTTGTATAGTCCCCAAGTGTTTGGAAGAAAAGCATGTAGATTCTATAGGGAAAGAAAGTGCAATAGAAATTGCTTTGGGATCTGCTGAGGGTACAACCAAGAAAAGAAGTTAGAAGCCATGGACCTGAGAGATACAACATACCACTGTCTTGGTTGCCTGACACTTCCTTGACAGTCAGTGCTTTGGAAATAGAGTATTAGCTCTTTTTAGAGTGTTCAGCTGGGCAGTGGTGGTACACCCCTTTAATTCCAGCACCTGAGGAGGGCAGAGGCAGGCAGATTTCTGAGTTCGAGGCCAGCCTGGTTTACTGAGTGAGTTCCAGGACAGCTGAGGCTACACAGAGAAACCTTGTCTCAAGAAGAAAAAAAAGAAAGAAAGAAAAGAAAACAAAACGAAAAAAGAAAAAGAAAAAAGAAAGAAAGAAAAATTTAGTGTTCAGTGTCTTCAGACACATTCAGTGTTTAACTTGTCTGTGAGTCTAAGTAGGGAGGAGTATGAAAGGCTTTGATTGACTTCCTTTCTACTAACACATAGCTAACCTGGAGATCAAAAATATATAGTTGACATGGCATGATAAACTAAAATAATGGGTGTAGGTGACTAGACTCATAAAGTTAAAAAGAATAAACTCTCCTGCCACCCAGAGGAAGTTTCATTTTGGGACATTAACTCATCAGAAATTAATGAATATTTCCCATTTACTAAAGACTCACTGTGTTGATGAAGTCTCCATTATGAAGTAAAAATCTCATAATCTTTTGACACCTACCTTCTAAGACTATGTTTGCTATGTGACTTAAATACATTGATTCATTTTCTTAAAAATTATAATTGGATATGTGTTTAATATCCCCCACTTGTGAATTAGGAAATGAAGGCTCAGCATGTTTAATTATTTTGTTCCAAATTATACCACTCAGAGATAGCAGAACCAAAACATAAACTCCATAGCCTATGACTATAGTTACATTGTGTTCAAATGCTAAGGAATATAGCTGCTTGTGTTGATAGCATTTGGAGTCAAAGGAGAGCTCAGGTGGAGATTTATTTAGAGGAGGAGGTTAGAAGTATCTCACATAGTAGAGACATAGACTTGTGCTCAACCCTGTTACATTACTGCTTCTCTTTATGGTTTTGGTAAATTATAGTAGTATGGCTACTGACTGTATTCAGTGTTGTTTGTATGTATATGTGTTTAGAGCTGACCCCTTAGAACTGGATATCCTATCAGGGGCTCATTTTTGGAAAAGACTGATTCTCCCTCTCTGATCAGCCATTAACTGTCTCTTTATCTAGTGATGGGTCCAAGTGAGATTTCCCTAATCTGCAGTGGTATGTCAATTTGTGATGTCATTATAAAAGTCTTCTTTAAGGTACTGGGTTATTTAGATTTTATGGATAGAGCTTCCCTATGGAATATTGAGGATACTAACTCACAGTAGAAGTTTTGATTATCTGGCTCTTAAAATATAGCTGCTGCTGCTTCTGTGATGTCCCCTGATGCTTATATTATAGATGTATTTACTGTGGTTAGCCCTCTTCTTTAGTTATTCTTAGTATTTTACTGGTTTTGGGTTTCTATAACAAGGTATCTATTCCTTGTACGTGATATTAGGTTAAGTGTGTATTTGTTTGTTGTTTGTTCCTTTACTCAACTGCCAGTTCTTTAAGGGTAAAAGGAAAAATGTTATTTATGTTCATCAATGCTGAATCCCTAACACCCTGATGCTGGTATCCTATTATCTAGATGTCAATATATTTTCATTGGAACCCCTTCATTAATTTCATAGTACATGTTCAAAGAGAGTTCGAAAATAAATAATTAAATAAAGTCTAGTTTAAAATTTTAATAACAATATGAAGAATATATTCATTTAAACCACCCAATTAGTATGTATCCAGAAAATATATACATATGATTTTATCCTGTGGAGTGTTCTGATTATTAACTGATTGGGCTGGTATCATGCATGTTGGTTAGATTTTACTCCTCATGGTACTTTCAATGTATTATCCCAGGTAGCCCCACTTTCTTGACAAGTGTTCAACATGGATTTCTTTTTTTCCCTTTCATTGGATATTTTCTTTATTTACATTTCAAATGTTATCCCCTTTCCTGGTCTCCTCTCCAGAAATTCCCCTCCTTTTCCCCCTCCCCCTGCCTCTATGAGGGGTGCTCCTCTACCCATCCACCCACTCCCACCTCTCAGTCCTGGAGCTTCCTAGTCTTACTGCAACTTGATATTTCATGGCTGGTTTATATCCATGGGAGGGAGGCCTACCATTTTCGGATTAGAAATGGAGAAGTGGTATATGGGGAGGGGAGAAAGAGGTAGGGGAAGGACTGGAAGAAGAAGAAGGGGGTAGAAACTGAGTTCAGGATTTAAAAAATTACAAAATAAGCACATAAATAAAAACTCATCATGAAACTCCATATTACAGTATCTTAATCTTAAAAATTAAAGGCAACTTAGCCAAATTATATAATATCCTATTTTCTTCAATAAATATAATATATACATTCAGTTACATGCACACCAATGGACAAAACAGCACAATATCTATATATACATACTCCCACACCATCATACCTGCAATAAATACCTTCTTAACTGCTGCCTAAGAGTTGGACTCTGGAAAGTCAATTCATTACCAAACTGATTCTCAAATGACTAATGGAATATTTAATACATCTAAATATCTGAGGTCTCTTAGTGGAATAAAATGACTGTCCATGTATGACATTCAAATAAGATATAAGTGAGACACTCCTTTATTGTATTCATCATATTAGAATACAGGAGGATGGTCCTCTCTTCTGGTTAACCACAAATATTTCTAAAGATTTTTATACCCATCGCTTCCGTCATGTATTACAAATTTAAGAGTTGTGATGAGGAAAGTGTTTTCTGAGCCTTGTAGACTAATTTTAGGATCTCAAGTTTCTCATCATCTCATTGAAGACCTGAATTCAATTATTATTAGAACTGAAAACAGCAACAAAAAACAAACAAGAATCTCTAATTGGGAAAGCTCACTGACAACCAGCATTTGGCCATTTAACATTGATTGTTTAATTAAGCACTCCAATAAATCATTTTATAGACAAGCAAACTGAAATACAGAAGATTAATTGCCTGACATCATAAAATTAATAAGTAATGGGTCAAGGATCAAACTGAGAAGTTATAACTAAAACTTCTGCTGTGAACTTTATAGGAGGAACATCAACTATGTCACACATATGATCAAATAAGCCACTATGTCTTTTGGGAACTTTTGTCCTCAAGGTAGTTAGTGAGTCATCAGTGAAGTTAATTCCTAGCCTGATGACTTGATTCTGATTCTACATTCCATCCAATCCCTTATCCTTATGGCTTAAAGAAAATCTACAGGATAAACAAATCACCCTCCATTCTACACATAAAATATTGAGGTGAAAGTCATCAGCAAAGTGATGTCATGTGACAAGAGGATATGACAATAACAACAAGTGAGAAAAGGCTTTACTATATTGTGTGAAAACAATAAGTTCCTAGGATGCACAAAGTGGCAGAAATCAGTTTTTTTTATTCAGGGCTTTAAAATCATTCTAAGTTTCAAACTCCATCTGTGCCACCATGCCAAAACCACTCATCCCTAACATTAAATGTCTGACTTTAATTAAGTTATTAACATGGGTCTTACTCTGAATGCATTTGTTAAAAAAATATGGAGAATATCAAAAATAAATTGTGAGGTTTTGCTATTCACTGCAGCATCTCTCTTCCTGTACATAAATGATTTAATAAGATAATGGCACTCAGGAAAGGCACACAAATTCAAAAGGGAGCTGATGCTGCCAAAAAGGTCATTTCATGATGCCTGCAGCAAACAGGAGTGCTCCGAATGGACCAGCATAAACATACCAGGAGACACGGTATAAGGGCATTTGCACGCAGTAACCAGGCATTTTATATGATATGTTGGACTAAAATCACAAATACCTTATATCAAATAATAGAAATACTGTCTTATGCTTCTGGTATCTTCTGTGATGATTCACATCACCTGAGAAATAGAGAATTTTAAATCTCAAGAGTAGGTCTTCATATTAACAGCTAAAGAGTTCAACTCACTCTACCCCAAGGTTTTAAGATACATCATTGCTAGGACCAAAAATCTTTTTCTTGACTATTAATGTGTAACATTTTTCTATCCGTATTTCAAAAATTTTGATGTTCTAATTTAGGAAATATGTGCCATGAATACCTTGAGGCCAGCAGCCCACTACAGATACACCATGTTAAGTGCATTGGGGCAAAAGACCACTACAGATACTCTCACCATGCTGTTCAGTGAAAGTTAAAGGTTTAATGTTTACCCAACTGTCTGTTTCTGAGCCTTCCTACAATTTTCTTAAACAATTATTTGACAAGGCTGTGCCATAGGATCGGATCCCCTAATAGCTTAAGACATTGTTCTAAGAAGCTAAGCTCATCTTCTTCAGTACATCAAAGTCTCATTGCTGAGACTGCCTTCCTTAATAGCCCACAGAGACAGAGGATCATTTTCTAGTTCCTGGAGTTTCTGCTTGCTCTCTTTAATTTGACTACTTATCATTGGCTCCTAGTATAATCTGAGTTTCTTGGAGAAAATCAAAAAGGGAGAAATAAGAGTTTTCTCTCTTCAGGCTGATGAAATCAGATCTTTTTTCCTAGGCCTAGGAGAAGAAAATTCCATATCTCCACATCACATTAATGTAAAAATATTTTGTATTTGAACAGTGTGCAAATTTAAGCAATAATAAAGAATGAGGGGGGTGCCAGCACTGTGTGTGAACTGGTCAAAATCTTAATGTGTGAGTACTGGAAACCTCTGATAGCACTGTTGTTTGGGATACTCTTGTATATTGAATGAATATCAAGTCCTGGAAATATATCTTTATTTACACATCCAACCCAGTGTCTGATTCTCAAATCCACTCCTGCATGACCATATTCCATTCCTAGCTTCCTGTAAGATGAGTAATTCCAGGCAACTCCATCCATGAGTCACTGTCTTCAGCTGGTCCCCTTTGGTGGCTGCTCACCATCCGAGGAAACAGACCACCACACCAGCAAAAACGCATGCTTAACTTGCCACTTGGCACTCAAGTTTCTCACATCCATTTTGAAGAGAGTGCACAGTCCTTACAATACAGCTTTAATTCAGCATTTGAGGCGTTAGCCTTGGTACCATCATTACGTAATCAGAGCAAACTCACAGAATTCCCTGAAGAGCACCCACTTCTTAAATGTCAGCTCATATGATATTGCTATCTTTCCAATATAAGTGCAAGATCTAGCAATAATGGTTTCAAGAAGATCCTTTTTCAAGGATAATTATCTTCTCCTTCTGGGGCACGTCATTCAATGCTTATAGCAATGACCACCACCTTCATCTTTATATTACTACTTAAAGAGATTTACTATATATAATATATATTTATGTAATTCACACATTTTATAAATGCACATATATGCATATATACACATACACATACATACACGTGTGTGTGTGTGTGTGTGTGTGTGTGTGTGTGTGTGTGTGTGAGATGTATCACTGATTCCAGTTAGCATTCTGGTTGAATGAACACAATAATATGAGAGGGAATATCTATTCACTGTGTGTTTGGAAAATTAAGGCAAAGAAACTAGAGATAGAAAACAATCCATTACAGAAACCCTGCAGCCAATGTATGAAAACCACATAATACTCTAAGTCTATACTTTTATACCTTCTTTATTGATTTTATGACTTGATGTTTTATTTATAATATTTATTTATCCTATTTTCTCTTCCATAGACTTTATGCTATCCATGATACAATTGGATTCTATGAAGAACTGCTTGCATACTGTTCAAAATAAAATCACTCCACCAAATGAAATTGGAATTTCCCCAAAGATTGGCTTTTTACCAAAAGTATTAGAAAGCTGAGAACATAAACCAAAAGTGAGGTAAAGTGCACAAACAATTGTTATAACTGGAACTTGCCTCTGGTCATAAAAATTTAGCCTTTGTCTCTTGAGCTAGGGGAATGCATAACTGTAGGGGTTTGACTTCTAAAAGGATAACCGCGTGCATGCACTGACACATAACGTTCTGAGATGTCACTTTTAGCAAACTAGTGAGTATGAACTAACTGTAATGTCAAGTAAATTTTTTTTGCAAACCTGAATCTTGTGCTATATGAGTCACTATAAGAAACAATTTCCTAAGCCTAACCTGATAGGTCCTAAAGATAGGTGCTTTAGATAGTACTGTCAGCTGAGCCAAAAGTTCTAATGATTCCTAACATATTTACTGGTAAAACTATGCAGTCAGTGACTGTGTGAACTATCCTGTCCCTTAGGGAAACTCTTATAGGTACAAAGAATGAACACTAAAATACTCCAACAGCCGCTGAATTCAATAGAGAAGTTCTAGCTAAGAGTTTTCTGAAGTGACTCATTTAACCATTGGCAGCCCCTATGACCATGTTCTAACAGAGGTAGCCATCAGTGGGAGAGAAGTTGATCTACGTAGTCTTTAATTTATTGTAAATATTTTGGTGTGCCATTTTTGTTTAATTAAATTTACCTTCTTGCACCCCCCCCCGTGTGTATGTTTGTATGGGTATGATCATATGTTTATGCACACATGGAGAGGTACATACCAGGCACATGTGTAGAGATCAGAGAAAAAAAACTGAGGAAGTTAATTTTCTGTTTCTACCATGTAGGACCAGGCTTATCAAGCTGAATTCTTCACCTTTAGTAGCACATCCCTTAGCGGCTGAGCCATATCAATCATCCATAACATACCATTGCTACCATATAATTCCACTTAATTTTTCTAATTCTTATAACCAAAGTATATATTAGATGTCTTCTGGAAGATGTTATGACTTGAAGATTCTCCTAGCTCCCAATTCATGATATCCTCGAGTCAATCGAAACTGGCAATCTCTTCCATATATTTTCCTAAACATTCAGCAAATTTCCCTTTCAGCAAATATCAATTTTATTTCTCATCTTTCCTTTTTACTTACACAACCATGTATTCTTGTTCATATCTGACACATACATTTAACCCACATAGTGGGTTAAAATGGGCCTTATGACTTTAGACAACTAAAATACATATTATAGCGACTGCAGACTTTCCATGTCCAAATGATGTGTCTTGATTCATATCTTAAAATAGGGTTAGTCTCTGTGATGGTCAATATTCCTTGCCAATATAACTTGACGATTGAATGCTTCATGGGTTAGTAAACCACAGCTCTGGATGCCACTATAAGGCTTTTTCATAAAGAATTATTTCCTGAGAGCATGCCTAATACATGGTTTAATCTTGTAATATAATAGCATCACTGGATTAGGATAAAAAGTTGGAAATTAGTGTAGCTAAGGGAAGTGGGTTATTAAGAGAATTTGGCTATATCTTGCCCTACTCCCTTCCTGTATTCCACCTGTTCTATATGTTATTCACTATGGCCTAAAGATGTAGATGTCTTCTCTACATACAGTAGTGACAGTAGACTCAGAAACACACAAGAAAATGAACATGAACCAAACACTGTCAAACCAGAAAACCAAGCAATGAACTCCCTCCTTTGAGTTATTGGTAGGCATTTTGCTTCAGGGTCCAAAAATACTCAATTTAGCCCTTAATGTGTCAGCTACTCAATTCCTTAGGTTGAGGACAATCCTTTTAGCCCTCAGAATTTTGCTCAATTTCTAACAGATTTAGAATAAATAACCTATAACATACTACTCTTTACAACTCTTCCACATTTGCCATATTTGAAACTCTTACAGAAGACTCTAGTCTTTACTCTATGAAGCACATGCACTGTATGATAGCTATGAATACGATCCTATACAAAACCTTAAGCTTACTTAAAATATTATAAGAGGATTTTGGAGTACTTGCCTGTGCAATTCTCTAGCATAAACACCATTTGATATTGTTTGGCAATGTCAAAAAGTTGGACACTCTTGCCATATCTTCTAAACATACCAAAATGAAAGATGAGTACCAAACTAAATATCTACTCTTAAGTACCAATTTTAAATAAAATTGCTCATCCCCTTTACATATAAGTTGGCATATTTTTAGTTGAGAAAGCAAGTGAATTTTGATACTTTAAATAGGATGACCTTCTGTATTTTAAACAAAGGAGAAAGTAGATAACATGAGGTATGGTACAACTGCAGGAATTATATAAAAGTTAGTGGTATATAAGAGGACAACATTATTTGAGCCTTGATATATCAAAATTAAATTAATTGGTGCAAACTAGTCTGAGAAGATTTTGACAAGATTGAAGTGAGACACACTGTCCATATTCTTGGTTCTTTCTCCATTAAAATGTCATCTCTGCTGCTCTAAAGCAAGCCAGGCCCGCAGTGAGCTATTAAATCAGACATAGAGTATTACCTAAGGATACGAGATACTTGTGACATCTTTGTCTTTCCAAGTAAGAAGGGGATGATTTTAATTTCTGGGCTCATTAAAATATACTTAGTCATTTAAGATATTCTATTAGGTGATCCATAGCATTGACAGACTGGAGGAATTTGTCTTGGGAAAATGTGAAGGATTCACTTTTCTTCTTGAGCTAATTTTAAAAATGCTGCCCTAAATTGTTAGTTTCCTAGTCTCTACAGGTCTTCTTCTAATTTTATTTTGTGAGTACAGAAATCCAATAGAGCAATATATCAGTGTAGATACAAGAATATAAAGAGATGTATTACAGAAAGACAGGAGGCTTCAGTATCCACTTCAAACTGACCACTTTATTTAAAACTCTGCTATGCATACACCTAGAATTCAAATGATCCCATCCTAATTTTTCCTTCCATAAATTTCAGCAACAAGTAACTAGATTAAACTTGTTAGTTTATCAAAAACAAACAAATAACAACAGAAGATGCTTCACAGAAATGATTTGTTTATATTTGGCTTTTATAACTATCTGTCAACACACTTAGCTCTGACTTTAATGCATAGGAATAAGATGCCCATTTCCTGTCATCCTGAAATTGGAGAAGATCTTGGATTTGTTGCTATAAAGTTTTGGAAAATGCTAGCACTTCCCAGAAGGTTATTTTAACTTGGAATTTTCTGTCGTATCTATCATTTCAACATCCATTACAAACTACTAGAGGAATGCCTAGGGATTGTTGTTATGGCTAGTCTAGGGAACACCCTCGGGGTCACTGACCTTTGTTAAGCCACCATTACTTATTTCCTAGGCTAGATGTAGACTTCTCTTTGCTTGTCTGCTTTGGATTGTTGTTCTTCAGAGTATAACAAAAATTATTTGCTTAAATCTCAAGTTAAATGATATAATTTCTCCACATAAGTTGTCCCAAGCCAATTTTGCCATCTTACTCAGAGAGCAACCTATGTCTCTTTAATGGTCTAAAGGAGTACAACATCAATTTCACCTGTTACTTATCTATAATTAGATCTGTTTTCTCCAATAATCTAGAAAAAATGAGTCATTAACATCCATACATATTCCCTCCTCTGTGTGGCTCAGGTTGCTAGAGATTTGACTTGTAATAACTTTGCCATGATATGTTCTTTCTCCATGCTCAAGAACTATCATAAAACACAAGATTTTACTACCTGTTATGCTTGGAAAGAACCCATTTCTAATTTATTGCTTTGCTTACTTCTCACCTAGTTCCATATATGAAAAGCCAAATAACCCCAAGAGCCTATATTTGTCCCAGGTTGTTCCTCACTGGACTCTAAGACTTGGAAATGTAACTTACACAGTGTTGGTATTTATACTTCATTAGGTCAGTCAGTTGGGAAGTGAATGAATATAATCTTAAAGGAGTGATATTTGAACTTTAGCATAAAACTGTTGAAGGCATCTACACATTAAAATGAACACATAATAGTATGACGTTAGTTATACCCTTGTAGGAACTCAGCACTATATCCAATTTTATAAATGTACTAAGATGACAAGAGGGAGAGAAATCACATAATCACCTTAAATACTGTAAATCAAAGTAGATGCTCCTAAGATCAAGATGCTTACTTGTCACTTGGTCTTTAAGACTAGTTTCCTTTCATATCTTAAACATTGATTGGATTATGCTACATGAATTCCTTTCAGAAATATTTTATGTCAATTTCATGCAAACTCTTGTCTAAGTGTAGGGGATGGAAGGATAATTAACAAAAATGAATTCTCTGTGGGCAATCTGGTAGAAGAAAAAGAATATATTGCTTTATACACTCGCATGTACATTAGTAAATTATCATAGTGATTTAACCACAGATGTTAATATACATTAAACACATACACACACATGCACACACACATGACACATTTACAAGGTGATGCTGAGGTGGGATTCTACAGTCCTAGGAGAATATATTTTATAAGGACTGTGTTCTAGACAACCTAATTTACTTTAGACCTACTCTATGTATATTTCTCTACAGAATATCAAAGAGAAAACTCCAATAAGACCTGTTCTCATCCATTTGAAGATCAAAATGAAAAATATAATTATAAGTTCTAAATTTTGTACTAATAACATGACAGATGATTAGTAACTTCATGATTTGTAAGGATATATTTTTATTTGTAATTATGTGTAGGTATGTGTGAACATTAGTCTAGGTGCCTGTGGAGATGGTCAGAGCACATGAAGTGTAAGCTTTCTGACAAAGATACTGGGAACTAATCTTGGGATCTCTGCAAAGGCAGTAAGTACTTTTAATGCAGAGTCATCTCTCTAGATTCAAACCTACATATTTGAACATCGAAAAGACAGACCAAATAGTGAGAAAATGACACTGCAAAGTTACGATATCAAAAAAAACTGTTATGAATCGAAAAATTCTTAGAAGTTTTGAATAACTCACTGAGATTGGTACCACACAAAATGCATGTTCACCTCAAAAATACTAAAGTAGCTGCATGTCACATATTCATAGGAAGTGTGGGAGAAGGGAGTAATTTCAAAGAATGTATTATAAAGGCACAGTTTAGTGTTGTGAACTATTTCTGCCCAGATAAGCCCTAGCCTTGCACACTTCTAGTCTTTTTTAATGTGTTTCCATACATCCTTGTTCAAAGCAAATGCAGGCATAATGAGGGACTGTCCAGTCATAGTTGGAAAATGCTCTTTAATCAATCATTGTTCACAAGAGAAAATAAAATTGCTATGAACTTTCTGAATCTCACAACCACTTGTATAGGAACTTGTATATGTTCGCAGCTCTTACCAATTATATAGATGTTTATTTAATTCTAATTTCATAGATACCCACTTAAAATGTTGAAATAAGGTAGCTGGGTTTATACAGAATTTTTTTCCCAGAGATCTCAGTGACCTTTATCATCTGTCCTCACCGCACCTGCAGAAGAGCAGACATTATTCTCACTTAACAGCTGACAAAACAGTCAGAGAAGGTGGAATAACTCTCTCAGATGATGTTTTTTTACATTATTGTTAGCAGTGACCTTATTCTCTGGAAGTCTTTAAGGCACAAGTGCTTCTTAAGAAAAAGACACACTCAAATTGTGGCTAGCTACCCTAACAGAAATGTATAGGCTATTATTTTAGCACGATCAAGCAAATTATCAACAACATCATTGGTTCTATTATATATTATCCAATATATGAAGATAGTGTAATACTTATCTGCATGTAAGCTTTTGGAGACCTGATACTCATCGAAGTATCAAAAAACACTGAGATTTGGTCTGTGTTTTTAAAAATGTTGTTAAATAGGATTCGATATCTCTAAAACTCATTTACTCAAAAGAAAGGAAATACCTTTATTGTAGTGGAATTTACTTATTCTATTTATCATAGCAAATCAATGGATGTTATTATCAGATTCTAAGATGAAGATAATAGCCACAGGAAGTGAGCCATATTTCTCTTCTACTTAATCTGGTAAAACTCACAGACTAGTTCATTAATTACAGTATGCCAAAGACTTATATACTAAATGATTTGTAGTTACTAGAAGGACATCTTATTCACACTATAGGCCAGTTTTATATAACACCTTCCTGACTTCCACTAAGTTCTGAACTTAAGTCAGAAAAATAAACAGACAGACAGTCAGATAGACAGAGAAAAGGTGGGGAGGCAGGGATGGCTCTGTTAGTTAAGTGTTTTCCTTGCAAGAATGAGGTACTGGGCCAAGGCTCCCAAGACCCACACTGACAGGTAAAAGCCAGGAGCCAGGAGGTAGTTTAATGTGTAGCATGTGTACTGTACAAGCCCAAAGACTTAAACGTGTATCCCAGCAGACTTGTTCAAGCAATAATAATAAATAAAAAAGTTAGATGTGGTGATGGGATTGCTTTATGTAATTTCATAAGGCCTGAAAGGTGACTCACTGGTTGAGAGTAAGTTTGCTGTGCTTCCTGAGTATCCATTTTCTGCTCTCATAATCCATATGAGGAGGCTCACAACATCCTGTAATCCAGAATTCGGTGGTCTCTTCAGCCTCCAGGAGTACTCCAGGCACAGAACATCATACATATACTTGAGTAGGCATGCATACATATAAAATAATAAATAAATCTTAAAAATGAAATTTGAAAAATAGTTTTAGTGGCACACTCCTGAGCTGCAGAGGCAGCAATAGGTAGATTGTCAGGACACACTGGCCAGGCAGCCTAGTATAAGTTTAGATGCTCCAGGCTACTGAGGGACCATTTTTGGGTAGATGGGGGCTGGGCAGGTAAGAAAGGGAGAAAAGTGCTTGCTGTGTAAGTATTAAGGCCTGGGTTTGGCTTCCAATCATTCATGCAAATGCCCAGCACTATGACAGCCTGCCTGTAATCCCAGAACTCCATGGACAGAGATAGGATTCAGGGGAAAGCTTACTAGCCTGACTAACAGAATCCATAAACCCTACCTCAGGAGATTCCTTGCTTCAATCTCTAAGGGACTGATAAAGGAAGACACCCAGATGGTTAACCATCAGCATCTGAACGAACATGCCACACACCTGTATCGATATAGAGAAAAGCATATATGTGCACACGTACACGCACACACACACAAACATACACATTATAAGGTAATCAGTATTCTGAGATGAGGTATGACACCAATATTGTCCTCTGGCCTCTAAATACATGATACATGTGCACATCCATGCACATGCACATTGCCACAGACATATGATTGCCAAACAAACAAATATTTACAGGTACATATAATATAGATATCAATATATTTTAAAATAAGAGTAAATAGAGACACATGCTTTAATTTCATATATATATGTATGTATTTGCATATATATACACACACAGATATTATATATATATATAATTTGGAATAACCACAAAAATACTAGATTGTAGGTTCAGTTGTTGTTGACGTAATGCTTATCTATATTTTCTGTCTGTAGTGAGCAAAACATCCTAACACTTTATCTGCTGTTTCTACTGAATTCATCCAGTATGGCTTACAAAGACTAAAATGCTTAATGCCTTTTCCTTATCAGAATGTCTACTGTCTTCTGCCCTTAGTTATTGTGCTATATCACAGCAATCCTCCTAATCCAAGGGCCATTGCAGAGTGCTGAGAAATGACTACTTAAAACCAACTGGGACCAAAGCAATAGCCTTCTTTCACTTCAAGATGCCATATTTACCTAACTTCCTCTCAACAATTTTCTTGACAGTGAGGTTCACTTGACTATGGTATATTCAAGTATGTTTAATTGGGTATAGAAAAGAAAAGGACTTCTCTTGGCATTTGCAATTAGATTGTGCTGTTTAAACTGACATTCTTAAACTGCATTCTTGAGGTACGACACCAGTGTTGTCTCCTCTGGCCTCTAAATACATGTGCTAAATATATTTGACATTCAAATGCTTTGGACGGGAACGGTGGGCGACAAGTTCGGAGTCTTCCCTTCTAACTATGTGAGGCTTAAAGATTCAGAGGGCTCTGGAACTGCTGGGAAAACAGGGAGTTTAGGAAAAAAACCTGAAATCGCCCAGGTCATTGCTTCCTACACTGCTACTGGTCCCGAACAACTCACCCTGGCTCCTGGTCAGCTGATTCTGATCCTAAAAAAGAACCCAGGTGGATGGTGGGAAGGAGAGCTGCAAGCTCGAGGGAAAACGCGCCAGATAGGGTGGTTCCCAGCAAATTATGTCAAACTTCTAAGCCCCGGAACAAGCAAAATCACCCCAACTGAGCTACCCAAGACTGCAGCGCAGCCAGCAGTGTGCCAGGTGATCGGGATGTACGATTACACCGCACAGAACGATGATGAGCTTGCTTTCAGCAAAGGCCGGATCATCAACGTCCTCAACAAGGATGACCCGGACTGGTGGAAAGGAGAAGTCAGTGGGCAAGTTGGGCTCTTCCCTTCCAATTATGTGAAGCTGACCACAGACATGGACCCCAGCCAGCAATGAATCATATGTTGTCCATCCCCGCCTCAGGCTTGAAAGTCCTCAAAGAGACCCACTATCCCATATCACTGCCCAGAGGGATGATGGGAGATGCAGCCTTGATCATGTGACTTGCAGCATGATCACCTACTGCCTTCTGAGTAGAAGAACTCCCTGCAGAGCAGTTTACCTCATTTGACCTTAGTCGCATGTGATCGAAATGTCTGAGTCACTGCGTGCAGAGGCAGAAGCAAATGGCAGAACTGCACAGGGTGGTGGGTCCTTTTGTGGCTTTCCTAGTCACTCAGACTGACGGCCCCGCCTTCATACGGGCGCTTTCAGTAGTTTTAAGATTATTTTTAAATGTGTATTTTAGCCTTTTAATAAAAATCAATCGATTACTTCTTTGCTATTTTGGTTTTGCAAAAAGACCCATTATCAAGGAATGCTGCATGGACGACTAAAACACTGTCCCGGCGTCCGTAAACCTGAGACTTGATGTATCTTTGCCGTTTGTCCAGTGTTACCAACCACATTGTGTAGTTTTGGGCTTTTCCCTGCCGTAGAACACAGAGCAGCTGGGTGTACCTGTTCTGAAGATGTGTATGTAGACTGAGCCTGACTAAATGGAAGGTGTTATGCTTGTTTGTGACCATCACATGTACCTGTCGCGCATGTAACATCTGTACTGAAAAAGTAGCGCTTTCCGCCACCACCGTGTACAATGCTCTCATCTACTGCATTTTCTTTTACACGGTGACCTTGTAGCCATGAGGAAGCACCCTTGTTTCCGTCTGGTCTCAGATGTATCTAGCTGTGCCGGTGCTTTGTTTTGAGTTTTTAATCTGACGTGTCTTCATACATAAACCAGTAAGAGGCCACTGCCCGCCCAGGTGGCTAGATCATCGGTCCCCACCGTCTCAGTCTCTGTTACATGAAGTTTTACTCCAGTGGCTTTTCATGGAATATCTTGAACAAGTAATTTTCTTGACAAGAAAGAATGTATAGAAGTCTCCCTGCAATTAATTTCCGGTGTTTACATTTTTTAACTAGACTGTGGAGTTTCTACAGATTAATATGAAATGGCGCTCCTGGTCCGTGTGTGTGGTAACTTGTGCTGTAGCTGGAGCCATGTTTGTC
Organism: Montemys delectorum; assembly: GCA_019843815.1. NCBI lineage: Eukaryota > Metazoa > Chordata > Mammalia > Rodentia > Muridae > Montemys > Montemys delectorum. The sequence continues at coordinate 10,204 of JADRCD010211909.1, read as the reverse complement.
CTTAGATATTAGTTGGAAGCTCTCAATAAAAAATAAAATAAAATAAAAAGAGAGAAAGAAAAGGTGCCCACTGCTGACAGCACAGAAAATGGGTTGTGGAAGACTGAAGCACCATTTAGCTGTCGTAGTAGTGAGTGTAACATGGCGTCCCTCTGGGCTCCTCCTGGAGAGAGGCCTTGCTGACAGTGTGTCATGGTGCTGAGGACGGGCAGCCCTCATCTACTTGGGCTTCAGTGTTTTCATGGATATGAATGTAAAATATATAAATATATAAACTTGCAGCTTTAACAATTGTAATACAACCTTTTGGATTAGTTATGTGTATAGATAATTAAATTCTTCATATAAAAGTTAAAAAAAAAAAGAATGTCAACATGTTGGACAGTGGTGTTTCCAATAATCACTGAGTAAGTAAATAAACTCTATTTACATTTCCCTGAGCTAAATAAAATACTTTGTATGCCTGAAGTAAATCTTTACAAAATAATAATTTAGTAAATAATTTCCTTCCATTTTTCTTAAAAACTTAGAGATGATTACTTTTCACTAAGATTTCAAAGTTTGAAAAAAATAAAAATTTGGAAGCAACATAGAGAAATACCATCTTCTGTATAAGTATGTAGTAGAGAGAGTTGCTCAAAAGGTTGCCATTTGGACCATGATACTCTATTAAGGAATTTTTTTTTAATTTCCCATGAAAAACCAAATGGAAGCCTATCCCTTAGAAACGTATTTGGGCATGAGCAAGAGGATCATCACAAGTATGAGGTCTGCTTGATGTGCATAGTGAGGCTCTCTCTCCTGAACCCCAAAGAAGAGAATGTATTCTGACCCTGTAGAGCTCAAGGAGGCCAGTGACAAGAGGAAGTGAATACATCTCCCAGGAGAATCCATGTAAACAAAGCAAGTTGCTCTGTCTGAAGGCAGCTGTTGCTGTTGCTTCTGAGTTACTCTAGGTTCTGCTTGGCAGAGATTCCTGCATGTCAATCCCCAAAGCACCCTTCTTCTTCCTCCTCCTGCTCCTCCTCTCCCTCCTCATCCTCTTCCTCCCCTCCTCCTCTTCCTCCTCCTCCTCCTCCTCCTCCTCTCCCTCTCCTTATTCTTATTCTTATTCTTATTCTTATTCTTATTCTTATTCTTATTTTTCCTTCTGCTCTTCTTCTTCTTTAGAATTGTAACCATCAGTCCAAACCTCAATGCTCACTGTGACCTACTACAGAAAATTTCTCACTTCATGGAGAGCCCAAGAACTTCTCTGCATTTTTTTTTTTGCATAAATCCTATAACATGGGACATTTCTATTGGATTTGCCTCTTTTTTTCCTGGAAGTAAAGTACAAAAAGATACTGGTCCTGATAACAAGAAAGAGGAAAAGAAAGAGAACTTTCCACTTCAATCTTCTTCCTAGGACTTAGTGGAGTGACAGGTGGTGACAGGATTGTTTTGCAGTACTCAAGCTTTTATTCTTACAGTAACATGTTCAGTTAGCTTTTGTCTGAAAAAATCTACCATGTACTGAAAGCACAGTAGGAGATGCCAGCTATTATTTTCTTGCTTGCAAATGTGGGAACCAAACTCCTGGGTAAGATATTCAACCCACTATAAAAGTGGTAGAAGCTAAAAGAACCAAGGTGGGATTTACATCAATACATTTTGAGAAATATGTCGAAAGAAAGAAAAAAACACAATATTTGGAGCTTTGATTAAAAATTAAAACATATCGATGGCCACTAAAGTACAATGACATGCCATAAATAAAAGTGCTACAAGTAAGCAACAACAACCACTCAGAACACCACTGTCATTAATTAGCTTGAACAGAAGTAACTCTTCTTTTGAGTATAAAATCTGAGGAATATTTTATGGTGTGTGGTCAACTTTTGGACATATATTCCAACAAAAAAACCACACTTGCAAAAATTCCATGAACCAAATCATGAGAAATTTCCCTAAGACTAGCAAAGTTCTTTGAGAGCGTTATTTAACACAGCATAGCCCTTAAAGAAAAAAAGCCTACTCTTAAAGGTTTAAGAGATCGGTGCTTAAGAATATTTAACAGTTCTATAGAGAAGCCTGGGTTCTCTTCCCAGAAGATCTAGGTTTTAGTCTTAGCACCCAAATATCATCTCTATTAACATTAATTAACTCTAGTTCCTCGGGATTCAATGCCCTCTTCTGGCCTTTGAATTTACCATGCATGCTTATGGTGCACATATGTATACACACAGGCAGAACCCCAACACACATAAAAATAAATAATTTTTTTAAAAATTCTATTGTGATTCCTTATGAGCACACTCACTCTGCTATACAAATAACACCCTAAAATGTGATCAGCTCTAGTCCCAAGTTCATAGATATCATTGGGTCAGAGTCTAGTCTTTATGGAACAGCACTAGTGCAGTATGTGGTAAGTGCTTCCATGTCTAGAACTTACTTTCCTTGACTAAATTGTGAAAATTACAACAGAACCAACTCAAGAGAATTATTTTGTGAACTGAATAAGAATGCATACAAAATGCTTGGTACATGCTTCAACATATAGAAAAATTTCTAGTATATGTTGGTCTTAAAATTGCTAACAAAATAAAAAACTCCTTTATTTGTTTCAAAGTAGCATATGTACATACACATTATATGTTGTGTATCTGCAATTATGCTAAACATTTTCTAGCTGATTGCTAAACATTATCTAGTGATAATTTTCTGTGAAACCCTTTCATTTGTCCTTAAAATTCAATAAGCTTTCACTTTATTAAGCCTCATGATATTTTCTTTCCATCCTCCCCAGAGCCCTCGGATGTTTCTTGTCTAAAATAATCTGCAGTATATATTTCTCCTGTTCCATCCATGAGGGTAAGAAAACCATGTAAGTAAGATTCACTTTCACATTAAGTGAAAGCATTAGGTATATTCACTTAATTAAAAAAAAAAAGAGTTCAACTCATACTTAGTAAAACAACATGGCAACACATTCCAAACTGTTCATTTAAGCCCAAACTGGACATTTAGACAATCTACAATTCACCATCATTGTAGTATAACAATATCTATCCATAGTTGTCATGGTGATGGCAGAACTGAATCTAACATATTACTCAAGCATTTTTATTTCGCAAGCAGTTGTTTTAGGTTTATGGTAATTTTTTAAAGTGGAAATCAAATTATTTTGATGTGTCAAATTACTTTGACAATCAGTGATTAGGGAACTATTATGGCTGTTTGTCTTTGAATCAAAAGAAATCTGTCCACCGGCCTGTAATACAGAGCACCCAAACCACACTTCTGATGAGAGGGGTTAAGTAGAGATCTTTCTAGCCTTAAGGATCACAAGCATTTTGTGAGCCACTACTCAGAAGCTATATTAACACTCAATATTAACGTATTTTGCCAAGATAACGGATCTCTCACAAAATTAAATTATTTTGAGGTTTAGTAAGGAGTAAGAAATTCAAAGTGTTTTCTTCATATTACAATGCACTTAAAAATTTTGTCTCTATGACATTCAAAGGAAAAAAATCTACCACACTGGTTATCCCATAATATTTTTGACCTTAAAATATAATCTGATGTAGAAAAATATCATCGTGAGTGAGGTAACCCAGACCCAAAAGGACATGCAAGTTATATACTCACAAATAAGTGGATATTAGCCAAAAAATAAAAATACAGAATACGCAAGATACAATCCACAGAATTCAAAAAGGTCAAAAAGCTGAAGGGCTCAAGTGAGGATGCCTCAGTCCCACTTGGGAGGGAGAAGAAAACAATCACAAGTGGGGAAAGGAGGGAGGGATCTGGGAGGGAAAGTGGACGGGGGAGGGGAGCAGTGAAACCAAGTCTGGTATTGGATGTGGGAAAACCACTGAAGGCCTGTGGACCAGCAGAAAGAATGGAACCAGGCAAGTACAGGAGGTAGGAGGTTGGGGGGACCCTCCAGAATGCACCAGAGACCTGGTAAGTGAGAGACTCTCAGGACTCAAAGGGACCTTAGATGGAATGCCCTATAGTAAGGAGAGGATAGTAGGGATAGGGAACTCAGAGAGCCCACTTCAAGCAGAAACACAGGGCATCAAGTGAGGGACGGGGTAGCCATCCCACAGTCAAAACTTACCCATAATTGTTCCTGTATTAAAGAACTGCAGGGATGGAAATGGAGAAGAGACTGAGCAAAAGGAGACTCAGTGACAGACCCAAGGGGAGGCCCCAAGACCTGACACTATAACTGAGGCTATGGAGCACTCACAAAAAAGGACCTATCATGACTGCCCCCCAAAAGACCAAACAAGCAGCTGAAAGAGTCAGATGCAGATATTTGCACTCAACCCATGAACAGAAGCAGCTGACCCCTGTGGTTGAATTAGGGAAAAGCTGGAAGAAGCTGAGGGGGAGGACGACCCTGTAGGAGGACCAGCAGTCTCAATTAACCTGAACCCCCGAGATCTCTCAAACACTAGACCACCAACCAGGCAGCATCCACCAGCTGATATGAGGCCCCCAACACATATACAGCAGAGGACGGCCAGTCTGGGTTCAATCAGAAAAAATGCACCTAATCCTAAAGAGACTGGAGGCCCCAGGGAGTTTAGAGGTTTGGTAGGGTGGGGGTGGGTGGTACGGACATCTTCATGGAGATGGGGAGGGAAGGAGGTATGGGATGCAGAACATTTGGAGGGTGGACTGGGAGGGGATAAGATCTGGAGTATAAAATAGATAAATAAATAAATAAATTAAATAAATAAATAAATAAATAAATAGTTTAAGTATATATTATATGTATAAATAAAATCTGATGGAAGTGTTTGTTATAGGAAAGTAATAAAATTAATAATACAAATACTTTTCACTAACAAGTGATAACATCAAAACTGTCTTATTCTTACTAAGTCAAATTCCACAAAAGGGATTATTTGTGGACTAGAGAGATTCTCATTGGTTAAGAACATTGGCTGTCCTTGCATAGGACTGCGGATCAGTTCTCAGCACTCATCTGATGCCTCACAAGCCTACATATCTCCAGTTTCAGGGTCTCTGACACCTCATTTTGACCCGTCAGGTACTTATATGGTGCACACATATACATGCAAGAAAAACACTTATACACATAAAAGTAAATTTCCTTTAAAAGTTTCTTGGGATTTCTCCTGCTAGTCTTTATTTAAAGTCTGTCATTTTCTTAGATAGTCCATAAAAGTGGCATAACATTATACATCTTGGATTCAGGACCCGATGGCTCAAGGAAACAGTGGCCACCCCAGAGAAAATGAAACTCCTAAAGCTAAGCGTACAAAGCCTTTTCTCTCAGTAACTTTTTATAGAAATAAAGAGTTGAGAGCCATCTCACAAACTTAGTTACTTGAAGGACTTTAGATAGGCAGTTAAATGAACATCCTGATGATAAAGAACCAAACCAAATATTACAAGGTCATAATTTATCCGTTATTTGAAGACTTAAGAGGATCACAGAACTCCCCTCTGTGACAAATATCCTTTTCTACTCTGTTGTGAATGTTGGGATAAGGAGCAGAGCATAAGAGGGAGGATTAATATTCCAACACCATCACCAGGTACTCAACTGTCAAATACTCACCTCAATACACCTGAGACTGTTATTGCCACCTACAGTGACCCAGGTCCACAAACAGGACCAGTACTAAGACATAATGTGAACCTATCTATGAAAATATAGATATCTTTCCTTCTTTGTAGTTGCCATGGTAACATTAGAAACAAATTTACCATTTTACTCAAGCCGTTTTTGGTAGACATGTATTTGAGATTAAGAAATACAGGATAAGTATGAGTCCACTATCTACAAGTAGTGAAGTAAACTTATGGGTCTTAGAGGAGAATCTGCAACCACCACTTTAATAAAACAGCATGATTCCTAACTACTCAAAATATTTTTCATTAGAAAAATAGGAGAATATTATGAAATTACATTATAATCTCAAAAAGAAAGTGAAAATATTGGAAATGTAGGAAATATTATTATATAATAATGATAATATTAGTATGGTTCTGATAGATTCAAATGAGGCTAATTTTCATATTATTTCAACACAAACTTTGCCAATCAGCTTATCATGAAAAAACAGATTTATAACATAAGTATACTAAAAATACCATATAAAATAACTGTCAGCATCATGAATTTGATGTGAAAATGGGTTAGTTAATTTTTTTCATACCATACTCACTAAAAGGATCTTGTATTCTTGTATTTTCTTCTGGTTTTTGTTTGGTTGTTATTTTATGATTTTGATTTTTAAGTAACTTCTTTTATCCTAAGTGTTTGGAACAGTGGATCATAGTCTATTGTCTAGACATCTCTATACAAATATTCTGAGAATGTTAGTTAGCAAATGGTAGAAGTGTTTCTTCAAACTCTAGAATGGTGTTTTAGGCTATATTGTGTTCCCAAAACAGAATAATATGGTAGAACACCTTAGTAAATTAAGACAAGTTGATTTGGTTGACACTTTTTAGAGTTTGAAAGGCTAAAGACAAGCATTGCATTGTCTTTGGCCTTAGGTAAGGTATTTGGCTGCCACAAGATAGCAAAGGGATATTTTCATGGAAGAATGACCAGCATCCTGAAGTGCATATTTGAAAGAGAAGCAAGAAATCAAGGGGCCTAAGGCTCACTTTTTCATAATGCATAGCTGGAAAGGAAGAAGTCAAATTATCACTAATTTCAGATAATATGATAGTATACTTAAGTTACCGCAAAAATTCCACAAGAGAGCTCCTAAACCTGATAAACAAATTCAGCAAAGTAGCTGGATATAAAATTAACTCAAGCAAATCAGTGGCCTTCCTCTACACAAAGGATAAACAGGCTGAGAAAGAAATTAGGGAAACAACACCCTTCACAATAGTCACAAATAATTTAAAATACTTTGGTGAGACCCTAACAAAGCAAGTAAAAGATCTGTATGACAAAAGCTTCAAGTTTCTGAAGAAGGAAATCAAAGATCTCAGAAGATGGAAAGATTGCCCATGCTCATGGATTGGCAGGATTAATATAGTAAAAAATGACCATCTTGCAGAAAGCAATCTACAGATTCAATACAGTCCCCATCAAAATTCCAACTCAATTCTTCACAGACTTGGAAAGAGCAATTTGCAAATTCATCTGGAATATCAAAAAAAACCCAGGATAGTGAAAACTATTCTCAACAATAAAGGAATCTCTATTGGAATCACCATCTCCCACCTTAACCTGTACTACAGTGCAATTGTGATAAAAACTGCATGGTATTGGTGTAGTGACAAGCAAGTGGATCAGTGGAATAAAATTGAAGACCCAGAAATGAACCCATACACTTCTGGTTACTTGATCTTTGACAGAGGAGCTGAAACCATAAAGTGGAAAAAAGACAGCATTTTCAACAAATGGGGCTGGCTCAACTGGTGGTTAGCATGTAGAAGAATGCAAATTGATCCACTCCTATCTGATTGTACAAAGCTCAAGTCCAAGTGGATCAAGGACCTCCACATAAAGCCAGGTACACTAAAACTAATAGAAAAGAAAGTGAGGAAGAGCCTGGAGCACATAGGAACAAGGAAAAATTTCCTGAACAGAACACCAAAGTTCATGCTCTAAGATCAAGAATTGACAAATGGGACTTCATAAAATTACAAAGCTTCTGTAAGGCAAAGGACCCTGTTAATAGGAAAAAATGGCAACCAATAGACTAGGAAAAGATCTTTATCAATCCTACATCCAATAGAGGACTAATATCCAATATATATATAAAGAACTCAAGAAGTTAGACTCCAGAGAATCGAATAACCCTATTAAAAATGGCATACAGAGCTAAACGAAAAATTCTCAACTCAGGGATACCAAATGGCTGAGAAGCACCTAAAGAAATGTTCAACATCCTTAATCATCAGGGAAGTGAAAATCAAAAGGACCCTGAGATTCCACCTGACACCAGTCAGAATGGTTAAGATAAAAAACTCAGGTGACAGCAGGTGCTGGTGAGGTTGTGGAGAAAGCAGAACACTCCTTCATTGCTGGTGGGATTGCAAGCTGACACAACCACTCTGGAAATCAGTTTGACAGTCCCTCAGGAAATTGGACATAGTTCTACCAGAGAACCCAGTTATTCCACTTCTGGGAATATAACCAGAAGATGCTCCAACATATAATAAGGACACATGCTCCACTATGTTCATGGCAGCCTTATTTATAATAGCCCGAAACTGGAAACAACTCCAATGTCCCTCAACAGAGGAATGGATACAGAAAAATGTGGTACATCTATACAATGGAATATTATTCAGCTATTAAAAACAACAAATTTATGAAATTCTTAGCGAAATGGATGGATCTGGAGAATATCATCCTGAATGAGGTAACCAAATAACAAAGGAACACATGTGGCATGCACTCTCTGATAAGTGGATATTAGCCCAGAAGCTCAGAATACCCAAAATACAACCCACAAACCACAAGAAACTCAAGAAGAAAGGAAGACCAAAGTGTGGATGTTTCATTCCTTCTTAGAAGGGGGAACAAAATACCTATTGAAGGAGTTGCAGAGACTATGGAGCAGAGACTGAAAGAAGTACAATCCAGAGACTGCTCCACCTGGGAATACTTCCCATATTCAATCATCAAACCCAGACACTATTGTGGATGTCAGCAAGTGCTGGTTGACAGGAGCCTGAAATAGCTGTCTCCTGAGAGGCTCTGACAGCTCCTGACTAATACAGAAGTAGAGACTCACAACCATCCATTGGACTAGGCATAGGGTCCCCAATGAAGGATCTAGAGAAAGGACCCAAGGAACTGAAGGGTTTGCAGTCCCTTAGGATGAACAATATGAACTAACTAGTACTCTCAGAGCTCCCAGGGACCAAACCATCAATGAAAGAGCACATATGGGGAGACTCATGGCTCCAGCAGTATATGTATAGCAGAGGATGGCCTAGTTGGTCATCAATGGGAAGAGAGGCCCTTGGTCCTGTGAAGGTTTATTCCCCAGTGTAGGGGAATGCCAGGGCCAGGAAGTGGGAGAGGGTGGGTTTGTGAGCAGGGGAAGGGGGGAGGAAACAGATTTGGTTTTTTGTTTTTGTTTTTGATATTTTTTCAGAGAAGTAACCCAGAGAGGAGATATCATTTGAAATGTCAATAAAGAAAATAGCTAATAAAAAAAAGAAAAAGAAGAAAATACATGAAAGCAAGATAGATATGTAAAAATGGCCTGTAGTTCCATATTCTCTGTTAACGTTCTAATAATGTGATCCCAAGAGTGCTGTTTCTATGCCTATGTACATTAAACTCTAAGGTATTTTAAAACAAAAACAGACAATCAAAAATAATGCACAGCTGTCATGTGAACTAGTGTACTCCTATGAGATGTAAGCCACTCCTGAAGATCAGCCTTAATCATAGACACTTATCTATTTTCTACTCACTACCAGGGGTATATAACTTTTGGGTTTCTCTGAAATATGTTGAATGTAACATGTTCTTCAACCATAAATTAAATCCAGGCTATACAACCAGTTATAAAAGTGTGCATATATTTATTTTGTATGATACCATATATGTGTATCTACAGTAACATAGGCTGTGCCTCTTTTTACACAGAAACAAACTTCCAGTATGGAGACTAACATACCACAAAAAAAAAAGGCTACAGGATTTTTTCCTTTGTAGTAATGTGAACAGTTCGGTTGCAATGAAAGTAGCTCATTCCTGAGGCTAGAGGATTTTTTGATAGGAAGGTTGTTCTAACAGTGATAGGTATAGGTTTATTATTTTACCTGTATTAACTCTTTGCAAGCCTGTTTGATGATGAAAACATTCTACTCCAAAGTAAAATGTAGCTAAAAGCAAATCCATGTGCAAACAGAAAGTAATAATGCCTTTAGTCAGCCCTGCTAACCCATTCCTGTTCACATCAAAAAAATAAAACAAAACGAAACAAAAGAAAAGAAGAGAAGAGAAGAGAAGAGAAGAGAAGAGAAAAGAAAAGAAAAGAAAAGAACAGATATATAGTGTGACTCCTTCAGTCTCATGGAAAATGAACACTTACCAGGAAATCTAAAATGAAAAACTTGTGAAGTCTTGGAAAATATGTGAAAAGAAATCTTTTTGAGTCAAGCTGAGCCAGTAGGTCATTTGTGAGATAGTTGCTAGAGGAGGATGTTTTCTGTGTATGTCTCTGAATATACACATGTGTAT
>JADRCD010211908.1:51784-63260 GCA_019843815.1 Montemys delectorum | reverse complement strand
CAAAGGATAATAGATGGAAAACATCAACATAAGGAGCAAAACTACACCCTAGAAGAAGCAAGAAAGTAATCTTTCAACAAATCCACACAAACCTAATCCCACCTCTAACAACAAAAATTACAGGAAGTAGCAATTACTTTTCCTTACTATCTCTTAATATGAAAATTAATATTTACCAACATATCCTAATCGATTGAAATCCAAAAATATGAGGAATTAGAAATTTGTTGTCAGTGGTCTCTCTAATTTGGTAATTGGAGAAATAGGTCCAATATTGTACAATCCATATACACTTTCTGCTTGTTTGTACATGACAGTGTCTTGCTGGGTTCTACATAAGGATCTTGAAATCAGGCTTCTCCTATCTCAGTCTCTCTATTAGTAGGATTGTTTATTTGATGTTTTTACACTATACTATGTTTTTTCAGAACAGCTTACATATTTCAAAAGTTTATACAGTCAAAAGAAATGTAGACAATTAACCTGGGAGGTAGCTTGTAAGAGAACAACAAAGAGTGAGACTGAATGCTTTGCTTGATGTTTGTAACTATTGTATCAAGTTTGAAGAAGATAACTTTATAAGTTACTCTTTCTCTGATATGCATGATTTCATTAATCATCTGGTTCAATGAACCAGATTCTTACCCTTACCTAATGTCTGTGCCACCCTCCAAGCAGAATCATTGTTCATTGAAACAGTTGGTGAATGACTTTATGGATAGACCATCTTAATACACACACCATTTCTTAAATGAATGTAACCTGTTCTCTGTGGGCTGAGAATAAAGTCACTCACTCAAGTCAAATAGCTTTGACCATAGCAGGAAATTTGTATCCAAAAATCGTGCCTACAATTCATTCCTTGGCGCAGCAGAACTGTCAACTCTCAGCTTAGCTACAATGGAGGTAAAATCTTTTGATGATGTGAGGGTCATTGAAGTACAGCCTTATTACAATGAACTCCAATGTCTAAAAATTGTTCTTATTTTGGGCTTGTACCATAGTAAGAGCCAGGATTTTAAGCTCTATTAAAAATAAAACAAAGAAACAAAAATACTTTATCTGTTTATATTCATTTAAAAAATACTAGTAGTGATGTATTATTTTAAAATATACAGTTAATATATTTGGAGTTATTTAAAATTTATATTGAGACAAATGTATGTATTGTCAGTATTGCTGTAGACAAGCATCTTTAATTGATTGTTGTTTTATATCAATCAATTTTTATAATACTCATTTTATTGTTACAATATTTTATAAATTTTAAAGAATATGACAAAATAAAAAAAGAGAGGTATTGGAGGGGGTCTCTAGGAGGAATTGGGGTACAAAAGAGAAACAATTATGTGATATAATTCTGTTTACTTAAATGTTAACAAATTCAAATAAATTGAAATGTATCTTTTCTCATAATAATGCAAATAAAACTTAGATCAATAAAAAATCTAATAAAAAAATAAAGCTTAGAAAAAACAAAAAAACCAAAATTAATTTTAAAAAACAAAAAACAAGTAGTAATAAGTAAACAAAAACAACAAAACAAGTAGTAATAAGTAAATAAATGTGGCTTAAATTTTTTAAGGAAATATAGTCTCACTCATTAGTTCAGCAGATATTTGAGCTTGCACCCTGCATTAGACGTTATGTTAGTTAATACTAGCTTACACAAATACACGAGACAATAGGGGGCTGTGATCTAGACAGTCTAGAGCAGAGACCAGCAAGCTTTTTGTTTGTAGAGACTTGGATACTGAGTGATTGAGTTACAGCATCTCTTGGAACTACCCAACCCCACCCTTCCAGCATGAAAGCAGCCACAGACAAAGGTAAATGAATAGATCTTTCTGAATAAAGAGCAATCTTCAGCTAGATTTGCCCAGTCCAGTTTTCAGCCTCCTCTCCCTCCCCGTTTAGCTTGCTTGGTGTACATACAGTATTAATTACTCTTTATTACCCTTCTCTTGAAACCTCTGCTCTAATCTGGAGCGTCAGAATCTCCTGCCCACCCCAACCCCCATGAGAGCCTGTCAGGTACAGCTTCGTTCATCTAGGTTGTTGTTTGTCAAGATCCTGGGTTTGTCCTTTTGTGAGCTCTCTAGGTATTACAGTATGTAAGCGCTCTCTGTTCTATCTACTATCTAACTGATGCCTGCATTCTTTTTTTGTCTGTTTCTGGTGTCTTTTGAAATGCTGGTTACAACTGAAAAGCCATTTGTCATTTCCTCTCCCAGCACACATGCTCTTCCTGTCTTTATTTTTGCTTCTGGTCTTCTAAGATAATGCATCGGGATGAGACCTGAGTCCTCAGTGCAGTGTCTGGTAGAGACTGGGCCATCAAGGAGGGCTAGCCCCACCCTTTCTCCTCTGGACAGAAACCTTGTATACACCTTTGACCTCTTATATCTTGTACCACGTCCAATAAGCAGCTGCGTCCTGTTGTTTGGCGCTACAATAACTCTTGCTTCTGGTTTCGCATGTTTTCATTCTCACCACCTGTTCTTAATTTGAAGCAAGCTGTCATCTACAGTTGCATTTGCATGCACTTGGTACCCTCATCGGTAACAGCAGAAACAAGTTCTCATTGGCTTAGCCCAGATGGGTTTATGTTTTCCATGTGCCACAGCAGCTGGAGGCAGACAGCTGTTCCCAGCTAGAGACAGGAGTACAAAGTCAGCCTCAGCTATATAGGGAGTTCAAAACCAGCCTCACTATATGATGTCCTGTGCCAAAACAAAAGAAAAAACAACCAAAGGAGCAAACAAACAACAAAGCAGAAGGAATAAAAGTTAGGTTATGCAAGTTGAAGTAAACACAACTATGTGGGGGAAAAGTCTCATAAACCAGAAATGACAATTTCTAATATTTTATTGTTTAATAGATATCCTTGAATGCTGTTTCCTGGCTTTTAGAATCTATCATGAGCATATCAGATATCATAGACTGTTGTCTGAAACATCAATAGTCTGATGCTTTGAGTAAACATTATATTCAGTTTCCACCCATGCACTTCCATCGTGTATATCATGGCTGACTGTTTTTGTCTATGTGTCCGTGAGAGGGTTTGCACATTTGAGTGCAGGGCCCACAGAGGTCAGAAGAGGGTGCTGGATTCCTCTGGGCTGTAGTTTCAGGTGGCTGTGAGCTGCTAGACCTAGATGTTGGACACTAAATTCGAGTAGATGTCAAGAAGAGCATGCGACTTTAACTGCTGCGGCATTTCTTCAGCCCTGCAGCTTTTATATATTTTTAAATACTTATTTGTATGTTTTGCTGAGTATATGCATCACATGGGTACTTGGTGCCCTCCGAGGCCAGAAAAAGGCATTGGATCCCCTGGAAGTGGAGTTACAGATTGTGTGGGTGATGGGAGTAAACCCCAGGTCCTCTGCAAGAGCAAATGCTCTTAGTTGCCGAACCAGATGATCACGCCTCTGCCCCCACGCCATTTCTTTTTATTTTTGAATTGTAGTTTCCTGGAGTTTCTTTGCACAGAAAAGAGAATTCAAATGTCTATATTTTTATACTTCTGTAAGTTTTACACAAAAGCTAGCACTCTGAACACACTTAAGTGTCCCAAAGCTCTCACTAAATACATTTTCCTTGTGCAGCTCAGTCAGTGACTACACCACTATTACATTGCTTGACTGAAGTGTGCCATATTTAACTCATCTGCTACTTTGGGATAATTAGGCTGTTGAGAACAGTCTAGTGAATTATATTTCCCTGCAGCCATGGCTATTTCTCAAGATGTATTGGTTGGAATTTTTTTGTTTGTTTGTTTGCTAGGAGTAGGTCATGGCAGTACACAGTTTGAATTACAGCCCTCAGGAGATAGAGGCAGGCACTCTTTGATTTTGATGCCATTTTCATCTCCATGGTCTAGGCCAGCTAGGTTTTCATAGTAAGAAAAGAAAGAAAGGAAGAAAGAGAGAGAGAGAGAGAGAGAGAGAGAGAGAGAGAGAGAGAGAGAGAGAGAAAAGAAAAGAAGAGGAATAAAGTAAAAGCTAGAATTTATTTATTTCCAAAGAAAGATACTGAAGGATCTCACTGTTCTCACCTTCCCAGCCCTCACAAGGGCAGCTGTAGATTAAAGGGGAAGTAGGGCTGGAGAGCTGGCTCAGCAGTAGAGGGCTTGATGCGCAATCCTGAGGACAGGAGTTCAGTTTCCAGCCTCATGCAACAAACCATGCCCTCGACACCCTCTAACTCTGGCTCTGAGGAATTAGACACCTTCTTCCTGATGTGTGAGCATAATCTCACACAAAGAAAACGTTAAAAAACAACGTGGCAGGAGCTAAGTTATAAAGAGTAGTGAAGTTTCAGTGGTGAAGCTCCTGAATATCATACCCAGAAAAGGACAGATGTTGCAGTCAGGGTTTTCAATCAGGAGGGAAGGACTCAGTGGGAGGGAAATGGAAGGAGACACAAGTTCTGGTTTTGCTTCTGAGTGATAGCTAGACTATGCTGGGTAGGGGGAATGTCTCTGTGAGTGTATTTTGTTCTGAAAGGATTTAGGAATATGAGGGTGTCTTTGTTGGCACTAACACTCTTTAGATTTCTACCAAGTTTATTGCTCAGAGGAAATACAAATTAAGCTTCTACTTCCGGTGGTCCTCTTGTAAAGGGACGCACAACGCTCTTTCTAAACCTAAACTCCTGCCCTGTCCCCTAGAGCAGTCTCTAAACTCCTATAGATGGCCTTTCACAGACTCGCCAAAACTGAACAGGGAATGTTAGAACTGTGAGAGATTTCTTGTTGGAATAGTTACAAGCATTGCTTCTAAGTACTCAGGCCCTTGGATTTGGATGAGTAATGTTAGTCTGCAACAGTTGAAAGAGAGAAATGTGGTCCCCACAAATAGCAAATTGGGAATGGTGGTGTATGAGACCTGGATCTCTGCAGTGGAGTGATTTAACAGATAGCAAGAAGGGAGACAGTTCAAACACTGTCCTGAAAATGGAGAGATCAGCCACCATTTGATTTGTCAGCTCCGTTTTACAATTGTTTTTTTGGTTTATTTGTTTGCTTGTTTTGTTTTGTTAGAAGTTTCCCAGATTTCACCAAGTAAGTGCTTTGATCGCAATCATTTCCTTCCTTCTCAACAGCAAGCAAACTACAGAGGAACCCATGGTGCAGGATACAGACGAACCCAAGGCACAGGACCTGGATGCACTGATAGACAAAATCCAGATGCACCTGAAAGACAATTCATGCAGAGAAAACCTCCGTGAAACATTTCAAATATACGACAAGGACGAATCGGGATTTGTGGACAGAGAGACGTTCTTTAAAATCTGTGAAACTCTTAATGTCCCGGTTGATGACTCATTGATTAAGGAGGTCAGTGTGGATTGTGGTCAGTGTGGATTGTGGTCGGTGTGAATTGTGGTTTGGGCTGATTGTCGAGGCTGAGGACTGCTCATTCTTTCCTAAAGAGTTACAAGAATCAGATCTCCTGTTCCGTTCTGATGATGGGATTTCCCACATCACAGTATGGACTTCCTTTTCTAATTGTTGCAGCAGGGTGTCTCTTAAGATGGGGGTAGGGACGGATGGCAGAGAAGTTGCTAGACTAGCATGTAAGGGATGGGAGGCAGTGCAGGTAATCCTAGGGCAGCAGCTGCCAAGATAACTTACTTGTACCGGATGCTGGCAGGCTTTGAGGTTTTTCAAAGCCAGCTCATCAGCAGGGACTAGCGTGGAAGGCGAAGCTGAGAGGACCACTGCCCAAGGCAGCAGCATTTCTAGGGATAACATGGGAGCTATAGATGGGGGAAGACAAGAAGCGTTCCTCTTACAAGTCTCGTGATTGCTAAATAACAGTTCCATTTTGTTACAAATCCCATAAGCCAGGAATCCCCTGGAAGTCAGAAAAACTTTCCCCTACCCTGGCCAGAACTCTAGCTTAATATCAAGACATGCTCATTGAATAAGAACATAGAGGCTTTACTGACCTTTTTGAAGAACTTCAGGCAAGAGGGACTGTTTGGAAATTAAGGTTCATTTAGGAAATGGTTTTGATTAAGTAACTAGGTAAGGATGCAGGGTTTGATTGGTCTTTTAAAAGACAGACTGGAGCTGGGCGGTGGTGGCACACGCCTTTAATCCCAGCACTTGGGAGGTAGAGGCAGGTGGATTTCTGAGTTCGAGGCCAGCCTGGTCTACAGAGTGAGTTCCAGGACAGCCAGGGCTACACAGAGAGACCCTGTATCAAAAAAATAAAAAATAGATAGGATATAACAACAACAACAACAAAAAGGACAGACAGGATGCTAAGGCCTTGGGAAGGTAGAAGTACTCGTTCATGTGGGCTAAATACCCTCCTTAGTTCTATAAGCCTTTTATTGACAGCAAAGCTAACTCTTTTTCCCCTCCCCGTTTTTATCTCCAATCATTCACACTGTGTGACATTGAAGTGGACCTGACAGAGGAAGTACAGCCATTGGGAAGTGGGGCGAGTGGGGGTAGGTGAGGCAGATTTGCATGTCTTACAAAGGCAACCAAAGCCAATGACTGCCACCCATCAGTTGTCCAGGGGACATTTGAACGGATATATAACCAGATTCTTCTCTTTGGCCGCATCAACAGGAGCCTGTTATTTAAGGGTGTCTAGTTCTGGGGCAGGGGAGCAAAAGTATTTCTATTTGAATACAGCAATGACAGCTTGTATTCTCAACACTTGAGATGCAGAGGCAGGAGGATCATGAGTTCAAGGCCACCCGAGGCTCCAAAGTAAGAGACTGCCTCAAAAGATAAGAAACGAGGAAAGGCGCTGTGATAATGAGGACACCCTTATAAATATGGATATCACCACTGTGGTTTCACTATGTATAACATGGGGCTTAACGTCTGACCTACCTTCCAGGATCACAGGATTACTTTGGAGTCAGCTGAGGATCTAAAGGCTGAACTTTGTTTGGGTTGGCAAAAGTTGGGGCTCTTTCTGCGTAAGCATAAGTGCGCTCTACCGTTAAGCTGAAGGAAAGCAGGCTCACCTATACACTTTTGTCCCCTTGCAGTTGATTAGGCTGTGCACCCACGGAGAAGGCAGGATTAACTACTATAACTTTGTTCGAGCTTTCTCGAATTGACCTGAACGAAAGAATGGGATACAGTTTTGACACTGAACCGGCATTGAGAGATCTACCCAAGTCTTTAAGTCACTCCGGAAGTGGTATTCCTTTTCCCACTCTTCTATTTCACTATTACTCAAGTCTAAAGTAAATTAATATTCAAAGAATTGAAGACTGGTGCCTTATTTGGAGTAGCAGGGGTACCATGATAGTTAATTTTATACTTAAGGGGACAAGGGGTTGCAGAACTCATCGGAGAATATACTGGTATGTCTGTGAGGGTGCTTGGAGTTAGGTTAAGAGTTGAACCGGTAGGCAAGTAAAACAGGAGACCCTGGTCAGTAGTTTGAAAGCCTGAATAAAAGCATAAACTGACACACCCCTGAGTAAGAAAGTCCTCCTGTTCAGCTGCCTTTGAACTGCCATATGGCCTCCTCTAGCCTTCAGATGCAAACTTCCTGTGTCCTGAGCCTGCAACGAACAGACTGGAAGCTGGACCCTCTGCTCTTTTCCAGCTTACAAGACTCTGCCTGCACAAGCATACACGCTCACTCATACCACATCACAGCATACACAATTACTTTTCTGATTCTTTCAAAAAGCTTAATACAGACGTAGAAGGCATAAGGACAAAAGGAATGATAGACTTTTCTAGAAACATTCACGATGTTGAAAACTAAAGCTCACAGCAGCACTGTTTACTGCCGGCTAGCTAAGGGCCTCCCTATCTACCCATCCAGTTCCCTCGATATTGTAGGGAGGCAAACTGCATGCTTTTCAGAGTGGAATTCTAAGCCCATTACTAGAATAAAAACTGGGAGCTTGAGGTCTGGCTTAGTGGTAGAGTTCTTTCTTAGTATGTAGAAGACTCTAGATTCAATTCCCAATACCACCAAAAATAAAGTTTAAAAAAAAATGGAATAAATAGTAATGTGGTGGGCATAGTATGGTGCCTGTTTTCATAAGACCTGCCTGCCTATAAATTAATTTACTAGACTATAATGTATATATTTTAGAAAAGAGTTCCTTTTAGTGAATAGCACTTTCTGGCTCTCTAATGAGCTCTGACAGACAGCCAGGGCCACTCCTTGATTGAAGATAGCCATGCTAGATTCTTCCCTGCCACCCAAAACCTGCAGGTTGAGGGTGAAACCATATAAGAACCAGAAGGGCCTGGTCCTCTCAGAGCTGCCAAGGGGCGAGAAGTTAAGACACATCTATCTACTTGTTCCAGGGATTCCTTTTCGGCTCTAGGGTATCTCAGAAAGAAACCATGTTTTGTTGCCTCCTGTCATATGTAGCTGCTTGAGGTCTTAAGTACTTTTTAAAATTTCAGTCTAAAGAAGTCACACTTTATCCTGACTGCCCTGTCCCGTCCTGTCCCAGGCTTAGTGTGTGCTAGACAAGTATGGTCTAGCCTCTGGCTCCTGTATCTGGGTTTTCACCTTTGGAATATGAAAGATGAGCTAAAGAGTAGAGCCAGGAAGCTGGGGAGCAACATATTATTCCAGTGGTTAGTAATATCATTTGGAGCCAGGGCTGGCTAAATGGCATGCATCAGACTGGCTTGTTGTTACGTACATGGCACTTTTCTTGAGGGAGTTTTTATGTCAGTTTCCCATAGAGATCCCGTGCACAGTCCCGGTCCCCAGTTGCTCAACTCCCATGGCACATTCCCTTGACTTCTTCTCCTTTCCTTGCTCAGAGGGGGCCATCTCAGACTGACTTGCCCTTCCACGGTATCTAGTCTTACCTAGTGTTTCTTCGCAGAAGGTACTTGATAATTAGGAAGGTCAATCCCTTTCCTTTAGATTTATCTTAAGAATCATCCACCTCAAATACGTTTTCTACATTCTAGAGGACTGAGCCAGGGAGATGGGTCTGTGGGTAAAAGTGCTAACCAGGAAAGCCTAATGACCAGAGTTCAAATCCACAGAACCCAAGAGAAAGAAAGCCACTGTAGTCGCATACATCTGAATTGCTAGCACTTCTCCAGGGATATAAGAAAGAGGCAGACACCAGCACTTCCCGAGGAAGCTCATAGGCCAGTGATCACAGAGTTTCCAGTGAATGGCTATTGAGAGTCTCTACCTCAAAGAAGACAAGGACTGACCCAAGGTTGTCCTCTGCTCTCCATATGCACACTATAGCATGCTCCCCCTCACACTCGAAATATGTACACACATACTTTCTTAGTTAAGGTTTCATTGCTGTGACGAGACACCATGACCAAGGTAAGTTTTATAAGGGAAGACATTTAAGTGGAGCTGGCTTACAAGTTCCGAGGTTCAGTCCATTATCATCATGGCAGGAAGCCTGGCAGCGTCCAGGCAGACATGATACTGGAGAAAGAGCTGAGAGTTCTAGCAGCATCTTTATCTGAAGGCACCAGGAAAAGACTGACTCTTCCGCACTGGGTGGAGGTTCAAAATCTCCTCCCTCAGTGACATACTTCCTCCAACAAGGCCATACCTCCTAACAGTACCATTCCCTATGGGGCAGGCATATTCAAAGCACCACACATAACAAACATACATACACACACTCTCTCATATGTGTGTGTGTGTGTGTGTGTGTATGTGTGTGTGTATGTATGTATATGTATATATAGTTTTCATATATATTTGAAAGTTCATAGAACCTAAGGCCTGCTGTCAATCTTTCACAGATGCCTATGGTCGGTAGCACGTGAAACTGCATCTCAGTCTTTTTCCAATAGCTTTGGGCTTTTCCTGAAATAAAGATGTTCTCTCTTAGTTTTTCTTCTTCCCCTCTGAACCGGCAGCAATCATACCCCCTGTCTTAGCCAGCATTCTAGTGCTTTGAAGGAACATCATGCCCTTGGCAGCACTTACAAAGAAAAGCATTTAATTGGGGCCTACTTACAGTTGCAGAGGTTTAGTCCAGTGCTGTCATGGTGGGGAGAATGCATACAGGCAGACATGGTGCTGGAGAAGGAGCTGAGAGTTCAACCTCTGGATCCACAGGCAGCAGGAAGAGAATGAGCAAGCCATTGGGCTTGGTTTGGGCTTCTGAAACCTCAAGACCCAGCCTGAGTGACACACTTTCTCCAATGAGGCCACACCCCCTAATCCCTCTCAGGCATTGCTACTCCCTAATGATTAAGCATTCGGATATATGAGCCTATGGGGCCCTTCTGAAACCACCACATCCTTGAATCTCAGTATTCAGCTCCGGATTTTATATCTTTTCCACCAGATACCATACAGATAGATCTTTCTATTTGCTCACTGTAGTGTAAAGGAGAGAGTGGTTGTATGTAAGGTTGGCCCATTCACGGTCCATAAGCTTTCTTCCCATGCCTCATCTTACACCTTCCAAATTGACCCAAGAGTGAGAAGGCCTGGTAAATCCTGACAAGGTATGAAAGGCATTTTGTAGACCAAGGCTGAAGGGCATTTCTGTGGGAACATCATCCTCACTTTTCACTACAAAGTCCGAGTGGCTCTCTTCTCTGAGACCCTGGAGGAGCATGCAGTCATGAGATGCCATCAAACACTGTATGATACCGTCACAAGTGGCATGCATCTTGAAGCCCGGGCTCAGGTGGTGAATGACAGCTAAGTGAGACCTGTAGTGAGAGCAATACTAAGAGATGACTGTCCTTTCAAGTAAGTCACTAGAGGATGGAATCGGAATGAGCACTGCCAATCAGCGTGTGCAGGGCCAGCACACTGGTAGCTAGCCACAGCTATCAGATTGAACTGAAAGAAGTGTCTAAGACTGATAAGGAAAGTTCATTGCTTCAGGACAGAAAAAAAAAAAAAGCTGCCTTGTGGGTAAAGACAGGCTTGGTGGTGGTGAGCCTCTGGCCAAGAGCCACTATTCCATCCAGGATATGTAGCCCAAAAACACCAGTAGGGGGCCTCGGATGAACTGCCTGTAATTTAGGGGTTTGACTTTGTGTCAACAGGCTTTCAGTACGCTCAGGACAAACAGGTAAAGACAATGTCCCTATTGTTCCGAAGGGCCCTTGGGTATGTGGCTTTTTAATATCCCTTCGGCACCCAAGCACAAGCATGTTCATTAAGATCAGTTTAGCCAGGTATGATTGTGCACACCTGCAATCCCAGCACCTGGTAGGAAGACTGTCTAAGTTCAAGGCCAGTCTACTCTGGAACGTAGTTGAGGCCAGCCAGGACTATATTGTAAGACCCCGTCTCAAAAGCAAATACAAAACAACCAATTTAAAGGTCAGCATGCTGGCATATACCTGCGATCCAAGCTCTCAGGTGGCAGAGGTTGGATTGCCATTTGAGGCAAGCCTGGGCTAAAAAGCCAGTAACAGGTCAGCCAGAGCTATGTAAAAACACCCTGTCTCAAAAACCCATTAGATAGATAGATAGATAGATAGATAGATAGATAGATAGATAGATAG
>JADRCD010211908.1:33611-51774 GCA_019843815.1 Montemys delectorum | reverse complement strand
TAGATAGATAGATAGATAGATAGATAGATAGATAGATAGATAGATAGATAGATGATAGATAGATATAGAGATAGAGATAGATATATAGATTTGTGTGTACCAAGAACTTAATACCGTTGCCAGTCACCAAATCTGGAGGTGGGGGGAACCCCACAGGACAGATGAGAAACTGAGCTAACAGCTGGATATCACCCAGCATGCCGCGCAGAGCAGGAGAGAGAGCCATCTGCACCAGTGCTTGATGCCACCAGCTCTTTCACCTCTCTTTCACCTCCAGTAATTCTCTGAGTGATTTTTACCCTGAGGGATTTAACCGTGGGGGTTTCCCTTGGCTAACTGCAGCCTGTAACTGCACACATCTCCTGAGCACCATCCAAGCATGGTTCTGGAAAGTGCAGCAGACAGCTGCATGCACGAGCAGGCTGTTGACATGACACCAGTCACCGCTGTTGCCACCATTCTGACTAAACTGGAGACAGTGCATTCATGGAGACCAAGACCTGCGTCCCTTGCAAAGCTGAATGCCTTCACAGGAGAGGAGCCAAAACAGAGGCCTTCCTTCTGGTGCATCCCGCTTATATAACCTGTTAGGAAATCCCCTTTGTTGTTAGAGACGAAATAAAAACAGTGCATACTAATCATAAGACTAGGAAAAGCCAAGGGTCCGCCCCCGTCCCAGTTCCTTAGCTCCCAACACTGCTCTGGACCCTCAGACCCCAAACTGACAAACCAACCCAGCCAGGTACAGTGGCACACACCTTTAATTCTGCTCAGAGGCAGAAGCGGTTGGAGCTCTGAATCTGAGGCTAGCCTGGTCTACACAGTGAGTTCCAGATCAGTCAGAAATACACAGTGAGACCCTGCGTCGAAATGAATAACCAAACAAATAACAACAAAAAGCCAAAACAAACAAACCCCATTACTACACAGTGAAATTTTTTAGACAAAAACTAAAGTTGACACAGACTCGTTTCTCAAAGTAAAAATGGAAGAATCAAGACTTAAAAAACAACAACCCTACCCTATACAGCACCCCAGTGAAGCCTCCCAGAGACTGTTATGACCAGTAATTCTATGCCCTTTATTCACGTATTTCAGAAAATTAGATCATTTGTTTCAAAATGTACATTTAAAAAAAAATCCATACAAAACTGTAGCTTGTTTCTAAGACCACACAGAAACAGTGGAAAAAGAACTCTGGAAAAAAAAAAAAAAAACTTTACCAAAAGTAAAAAGATGTCCCTCCCCCCAAGCCTTTAATAAGAAAGTATAAATACGGCAGATACACATTTTCCTTGAGTTCCTTGTTGAATTTGGTCCACAACATGAACAGGCTAATGTAGAAAAACAGTCAACATGTCCACATTTGCATTGTGAGTTGCTCAGGGGGCCCCAGCTCCTCGGCTCGTCCTTCGGGTCCTTGTTAAACAAGAGTAACTGAAAAGTGAGGTTTAATCACACATGAATCTGTACCCCCAAAGGATGTGGCACTCACCACCACAGCCAGGCCCCATCACAGGGGTGGGGGCGGGGGCTGGGGGGGCAGCAGTAAAAGGGCAGACAGGGTTCACCACTGTGGCTGATTCTTGGAAACATGGCCCATCCTTTGTACAGGAACAAGAAACCCTGGAATGCCTTTGGTGGTGACAGTGATGTCAGCCGACTCCAGATCGATCTTATTCCCAGACACTGACAATGTCCCAGTCTGAGGATTTTTTTTTTTTCTCTTCAACACATTTTTTTATTTTATTTTTTAAAACAACATAAAGATGTCTAAGACGACACAAAACATTCTATAAGATTGCCACAGAAACCCACCCAGGACCGTGAGAATGACAGCAACAGGAAGGGACTGACACTTCTGTAAGGGATGTTGACGACCCCTCCCGTGGGTCCCCTCTCTCCCGATATTGCAGGAAGGATGCGGTAAAGGACAAAGGCCTGTGGAAAAGACCACTGGCTGGGAGGGTTATTGCACAACCCGGAATGGCGGGGAAGAGGCGGGCAGGCAGGTGCAGTACTAGGAACACAAGATAACCTGACAGGAATCCAGGAGCTTTACAGCTACCAGACCATAGGCAATGCCAAACAGGTTACCAACGAGCTAAGACTTGGAACCAGTGAGTACAAGTAAACACATTCCTCATACAAACTTTGGGCAACATGGAAGTAAAATAGATGGGATGAGGGTGCTGTTTCTAAACTGGGGTGGGAATGAGGAGACCGGAAGAGCAGGGCTCGCCACATAGGGCCAGAGGTACACAGAGGTGACCTTCTTCCCGACCCCCAAGCTTCCCTTATTAGATAGGAGGCATGGGTGCCTGCTGCTGGGCCACCTCACAAGCTTCCAGAGCCAGAAAGGTACAAACAAAGAGGAAACTAGAATAAACCAGAGAACACGCAAGGTCTTAACGCTATGTATGAGGGAGAAGAGGGTCAGAACAAACAAGACAAAACTGTCAACCACCATGTATGTCTCTTTCCCTTGGAGCTGTGCTGAGGTATGGTGTCATTGGCTGTGTATGCCAGTCAGCCCTAGAGCCCTGGCAGTTGAGAGCCCGGCCATACAGTACCAGTGAAGGCCACAAGGCAATATAAGGCACTTTTTACACAAAAGAACAAGGGCCTGCTGAGGACAAGCACGGAAGGTTCGCAGAGGGCTGCTCAGCGCAACTTTTCTTCTCATCCGCAGAGCTCTGAAAACAGATGTAATGGAGCTAACACTTGCATTAAAAGCTGGGTAAAGGGCGAGAAGTTGGAATCAGCATCCTCCTAATGTTAACCAGGGGCTGGAGAAGGATGCTACAGATGTTTTCAAAAGTCTGACATTGATATTCTCCCTAAAACCCTGTTCTGAGGAAAGAAGCTGTGAGCTCAGGAGAACAAGGGAGGTGGAAAACCAGCTCACTGTCCTGACTCACACACAGGCTTTAAGTCCATTCCACACTAGTGAAGAACAGAAGCCAGAGATCACGAATGAAAACTTAATCTGGAGACACAGAGGCCCTCAAACAGAGAAAGTTAGCTAAGCCCAGACCCTATACCTCCTCCCACTCCAGACTTCTGCAAACCCAACGGGGAAGGCTGAAAGCCATAAAAGACAAATGCAAATGAAGGCCTTCCCCAGATGAAAGAAGTCACCAAGTTTCTTTATGGGTGTGTGGGATCTAAGTGAGCTTTGCAGACTTTTTTGGAAAACGCACTCTTTCGGCTCCTACTTAAAAAACAAAACAAAACAAAACAAAAACAACAACAACAACAAAAAGAAAACCTCAGAAAAAAAAATGCCAGAGGGGACTAAACAGGTCTCCGCCTTCAGGAGCTCTTACAGTCCCTGGCACGCCACAAAAGCACAGGGTGAGTAACCAGAGCACAGTCATCTAAATTTACAGGACTAATGTTCACCCTCAGGCCAGTCAGATGATGCTGTTGAAAACCATTTAGGTACACAGGGCTAGGACTGACCAGAATGACAGAAAGCCACCCTTCCTGGCTTACTCTGCTTCTCCTTCCCCCAGGACCACCTCTGAATGTAGGAGGCACACAAGGAGCTAATTCATCCTGTAGGCACCCAAGCCTGGGTAGCTCTTAGAAGTAACTGTCCCATCACCACACCTCTGGGGAGGGCAACTAGCAACAGAGAGTTCTCGGTCCACCACTCCTGCCACGGGTGCCGGCTGGCATTCCAGGGATGTTGAGAGACAGGCAGTGGAGGCTGAGGTAGTGATTAGCATCTTCTGGTCCTGGTAGATGGTGTTGAGTATCTTATACTTGGTGGGAATATGGCAGGTCCTTCACTAAGGGTGTGGGACTTTGTGGGACAGGATGGCCTGCATAAAAACAAAGAATGGAGCCAGGGCACCCAATTTACAAGCTAGCCTGCATGCTCGCAGGATGGTGCGGAACTTAGTTGCTGGAATTCTGGCAACTGGGTTTGTGCCAACTTCACAAAGTCTTGGCTTTCCTATAACGTCAACGCCAGAGGCTGGGTATATGAGAAAGCACCCCATAATTCTCCCAAGCCTGCAACATCCCGGAAGTCAAGGCTGGTGAGCTGTTGGTCTTGGTCTCAGGCTTTTCTGGAAATGAACACTCCAAACTACTACTACTGACCTTATGTTCTAGAAGAGCCTCGTTCAATCCCAATACTTGGATTCCTGGTAATATAACCAACAAACAAGCAACAAAGGAAGCTTGCAAGACACCTATGGAACAGATCCACATCATCTCAGGCATCTAAGTGTACCAGGAAGGAATAACAAACCCCTCCCCGACGGGGACAAGACCACTGGATCCAAGACAGCTGGTCTTTGTACCTCCGTTCCTCCAAGACCTTCACATGTCTCATGCTTGTCACAAGTATTTACTTAAGGAGTAACTCAATAGTTCAGCCTAGAGACAAAGTTCCTGCAGTGAGCTGGCAAGGGCCCGCCAGTGATTTAGGGAGGCAAGCTCTTAGCTTGGGGATGGTCCAGGAGGACACCTAGAGTGGTGGGGTGAGGCGAGCTTGGGAGTCACTGGCTGAGCTTCCACACAGTTTCAGACAGCATCTCAAAGCATAAGCTCAATTAAAATTCCTACCAGGATAGGTGGGCTGCACCGTCTGAAAGGTGCCAGATCAATTCTGTGGGGATGCCCAGAGAAGGGCCAGGAAAGAAGAGGGAGAGAATAGAGAAATGTACTTCTAAAATTCTGTCTTGCTTCCTAAGCTCATACAAAAGAAACCAAGGGGATCTCATCTCTATTCTGTATGTTTAACCTGGACACAGAGAGAAAAAAAAATGCCACGTTGATGTTTGGAATCAAATTCCTCAATTACAGGTAAGTTAGATATTACATCCATCGTGAGTGGAGAGGGCAGCTGTCTGGAGGAAGGCCCATCTCCCTGTTTATGGGTAAACACTCAAGCTCCGGTGTCAAAGGAAGGCAGGTACATCAGGTAACACTAACATTCCCGTGTCGCCAAGGACTGTTCCCCTATACTCCAGGACAGAGTTTGGGGACCCCTTAAAGCCTACATCCATCCTGGAAGCCCTCACAAGGTACCATAAGGACCTGGTGACCCCGTCTTCAGGTAGAAGAAAGAGGAAAGAACACTGAAGGGAAGGGGGGTCACAGACTCCGGTGGACATGGCCGCACTGGCTCACGTAACCAGAAGAGTGACCCTGAGGCATCCTAGTGTCGGGCTCTAGGTGTGCTCGACAAACAACATTAACAACTTTAAGGAACACTCAGGTGAGGCCAGCGGGAGGGTGGCCAGGTGGCCCTCCCTGGGACGCCAGGGGAACACACAGCGATGGAGTCCTTGGGGCTTCGTGTTTCTGCAGAGATGAAGTTGAGGTTGCAAGTCTGGCTCCCGCTGGGGTAGGCTGACTCTGGACTTGGGAACAGCGTGTCTTGGGCAGGTTTGTAACTGCCGTTTGGTTTGGTTTCAGATGCTGGTGGATGGGTAATTAAAGAACAGCAGCTGGCACCGCTGGAGAACAGTCCAGATCGACTCTTCTGTTTGTCCAGCCACCTTTCTAGAAGAGGCAGCTGTTTGACATGCTTTGCTCTTGTGGAACAAGTGGGAAGGCACATCCTCCTTAGCATGTCTCCCCATAGAGTGAAGGCAGGCTGGTTTCTAATTCAAATGCCACACTGGAAGCTCTTCGGAGTCCTGGGACTCAAGAGTTAATTTAACACTGTCTTTCTGGGTTAAGTCACTATGTCCCCAAAGCGTAGACACCAGAATCCTACATCTTGTCTGTCGGTCAGCACCAAGAATATTGTAATCCGAGAGGGATGGCTTTTCCTCCTCCTGCTGTCCTTCCACAAGGGCCACCAAGGATCTGCCACCAGCTCTAGGGGAAGCTCCTTGGCGAGAGGCTTCCAGATTGGCAAGTCCTGGGACCCAAGGGCAGGACTGCCATCTTAGCTCCCTCCCGTTGTACAAATCAGAGAAATTGCACATTAAAGTTAGGAAGAAAGGAGGAGAAGCAGCCAAGAAGAGTGAGAGTGAGAGGGAGAGAGAGAGAAAGAGAGAGAGAGAGAGAGAGAGAGAGAGCGAGAAAGAGAGAGAGAGAGAAAGAGAGAGAGAGAGAGAGAGAGAGAGAGAGAGAGAGAGAGAGAGAGAGAGAGAGAGAAGCAGGAAGATGACTAGGAAAATGCAGGCCTCTGAGAAAACTCCAAGATAGGACAGAGGTGAGGCCATGAGGTGGCTCAAGGGAGCAAGAGTAGAAGATTTTTGGCTTTATTGAGAATGGTTTATGAAAGAAGAGAAAGACTAGAAGGTAGAGAGGCACTCCCCCTTGATGCCAAGGCTTCTGCTGGTGGAGATGGAGCATGGGCAGGAGGGCGGAGAGGCTGAGCTGCGGCCAAGGCTCCTCATCTCTCCCGGGCCCTCACCCAGAGGATCCCTGTTCTCAGCACAATGGCGTTAGGGAGACTTGAGTTTCTTAGTCCGTGAGGAGGTCCCGTTCTCTGCCTTCACCACTCCATTTTCATGGTAACCTGGGGAACGGAGAGAAGAGAGGTACATGGGGTTGCTGCTGACACTGAGGCAGGAAAATGGAGGTATGGAGGGTTGGGGTGTCATGGGGACATGGCCTTGTGGCGGGCAGACCATCCAATGAGGAAGCAGGCTGTAGCCAATGGAAGCCAGCAGACACTCCGGGCAGGTTGCTGCCTGTCCTAGTGTCTTTGATAAGTGGCTTTGCTTCACATGTTTAGTCTTTGACTATCTTTTAGTGGAGGGTATCTACTGTGACACACAGAAACAGAGGAACAGGCAGCAGCCTACTCCAAGATCTTAGCAATGCTGGCTTTAATCTCCTAGTTCCCCCAATGTCCTCAATCCCTCAGCTTCGCAGAGGACAGGTCTCAGCAACAGGAATGGTAACAAGGGGAAGAGATGGAGAACAAGATACTGCAGGGACAAGGCCTGACATTCCTTTACCTTCAGTTGGGCGGTGGTCAAAGCCTTTAATCCCAGCACTTGGGAGGCAGAGGCAGGCAGATCTCAGAGTTTGAGGCCAGCCTGGTCTAGAGAGCAACTTCCAGGCCAGCCAGGGCTACATAGAGAAATCCTGTCTCAAACAAAACGAAACAAAACCAGAAAAAAAAAAAAAGAGGAGAAAAATACCTCCACAAATTTAATGAATTGTAGCCTCACAGAAACCCCTCCTCCTAACCCATTCCAAGTCTTCCTCACACTTGAATGACTGCTAACAAACACACAAGCTCTTTCCAGGCAGGCAGCTGCCTGGAAAAATGCAGGTGAGTCAGAAAATAGGCATGCAGACAGGACAGGACCCAAGCGAGACTGAGCAATAGATTAGAGCTTCGATGTCTGAGGACCTGTGAGCACAGGGGATCACTTGAGGATGCTCAGGAGCTAAAGGAGGTGTGTGCCCCATCCCTGCGGCTCCTCCCTAACGCTGTCATTGTGAGTCATACCTGAAGAGAGATGGGAAGCCTGGGAGGCAGGGGTGAGCAGAGACGTAGAGCGTAAGAGTAGGTGAGAACGCCCACGGCCACTCTGTAGCATGGGACATGGGTGACAGTCACAGCAGCAGCAGAACTTGGCTAGAGGCCAGAAGCTACCCTGAGGATATATTTCCTTCCAGAAGTCTCCACCCAGTGCTGCCCTGCATCACAGTGGCCAGGCCTTGTGATAGCCAGCCTGCTCATGCTGGGTCTCTGGCTTACGACCAATTACATGCTGGTCACCGTGCCCCAGGCCGGGAGAGAAGTGTCTTCAAGGAGGGAAAGCCAGCAGGACTGGTTTGTGGAACACTCAAGTGCCAAGTCCCAACTCTCCTTCACCATACAGGACCCAGCCACTCGCTCTCTGCCACTGGGTGACACTCACCAGGTTCTCTCTTGAGGAGCCTAGCTGGGAGCCTGGGGACAGCAGAGACTCTGCGCTTGGCGCTCTGTTCCTTCCAATACTCCCGCCAGTGTCGCAGCTGGGAGTGGATGAAGCGCCACATGAGCCAGGCCTGGGCAACGCATACCAGCAGCAGCATGCCGAGCCTGCAGAGGGTAGAAATGGATCTAAGGGCGAAGTTCAGGTCTACAGCCTGCAGAAGGAGGCCTAGGGGAAACCAGGCCAGGTCTCTGTAGCTCCTGTGGCCCACCCTCTCCACAGCCACCAGCACCAGGAAGGGTGTGCTCTTCAGTCAAGTGTGCCCCGGTACACTTGAGCAATGTGAGGTGAAGGCCCTAAGGTGATGGACACCACACTCACACAGATCCTACAGATCCACAGCTGTTCTCTCTCCCCCACATGCACAGCCCATAATAAAGTCAATATAATCGATACAAAGATTGGTGACGTTCGAATGAGCTAGCGTTATGAGAGTGCAGAAAGAATTTTCTTCTCATAGATCACACACTGCCAGAGGAGCAAGCCTAGAGAGAGATCACACGCACTCTCGCGCCTATATAGCTTCGTAGACCACATAACTTGAAATACAAGATGAAGCTTCGGAGCCTCATGAGGGTGTCATGATCAACCCCGCCAGGATGAGAAATGTCCTCTGCACTATGATGTGCTGAACAAGTGTAGGGGGGCCTGCACTGCACTTGGACTGTGGTCCTCACTGTGGTCTGAGCACACACAAGCTGCAAAGTAAAGAATGTTGGGCAGAAGCAGGAGACTGACGTCAACAGACTTGCCCTTAAATGTCCCACTCTGTGGGAGACTCAAGGGTCGCTGGCCCCCTGGCCTTCTCTGAAGAGACTCTGTGTTCAAGGTACCGGGCAGTGCTCAGAGAGAACCTGTTCACCACCCCAGGCTTCTGCCTACTCACCTGCAAGGCAAGGTGTTAAAGTTCCCTTTCTCAGGGTCAAACACCTGGTTTTCTACCCGAGCCAATCCAAAGCCAATGGTCAACACAGCGAGCGTGAGGATGAAGAGACGGGTGACCCCAAACACAGCAGCCCAGGCATTAAACCTGCTCGCAGGGGTAGAAAAGGGATGTCAGCTTTGGGAGCCCCTCAAGGAACCGTCACCCCCTCTCCAGAAGCAACCCAGAGTGGGAGAGGGGATCAAACAGGACCCAGGAAAGTGAGAGTTTCAGGAAGTTCTACGACAGACATAAGTATAGGGTGCTGGCTGCACTCAGGGTGGCAGCTGATACCCAGAACAGGACCTCCCCACACCCCCACCAACCATTCAGATCACATGAATCACCCAGGTTCCACCCCAGCAGTCTCTGGACAGTCCAGCACCCAACAACCCTACTTACAGCCTCTCGTTATTCTCATCCGCAAAGTGGAAGAGCCGAGCCATGTGAAAGAGGGCCTCAGTGGAGTACTGCAGTAGTAGCAAGATCAGCCCCAGGCGGCTCAGGCTAAAGGGAAAGATAAGCCTTACTTTCCCTGCATGGCACCATTGGCCCGTGGTGGCTCAGGCTGCTCTCTGTGTCTGGGCTCTGCTATCCACTTCTCGAGGGACAATGCCTTAGCCTTCGTAGCAGTTTAGCCACTGTACCTTCCAGTAGTTTTCTTGGACTGACTCCCCAGACTCTGACCCATTTCACCTGCACTTGCTTGTTCCCACAATGAACCTGATCCATACACGTCACGATATCTGGCCCCTTCTATGCTTCTGCTGCTGGAATCATGCACGGAAGGAGGGCCTAGAAAAATGTTGCTGAGCTTTGGGCGGACAATATATGAAGATTTCCTGTTATCTGACTTTGCACTCTCTGAGGAAGCTCAGCACACAGAGCTGGGGAGCAAACCTGTCACCTGTCTGGATGTGAGTTATGAGCATCCAATGTTGGAGCACAGCCAGAACAGCTGCCATGGCCTTCCACCTCGAGACAGAAAGCTAGAGCTGCCATGGCTCTCCACCAGACAGAAAGCCAGAGCTTGAGAGTTGGTGGGCTCTAACACACACACACACACACACACACACACACACACACACACACACACACACACACACACAATTCACCTAAGTCAGTCAGTCTCACAGGAAGCCTGCTATGAGCTCCTCAGAAACAGGGCTCCCCAAGACTTCTGGGTACTATAGCGAAGCGCTCAAAGGCTAGCATACACAAAGTTTGGGTCCTACTCTGTACATGAAAAGCTCATGGCTAGCCCAGTTACCAAGTATAGCACATTCATCAAAATACTGTCTTTTAAAAGAGGCACTTGAAGCCTAATGCAGTAACTAACTCTTTGCACTTCTAGAACAACCATATGGCCAACTGCTCTCTACTTCATTACAAGACAAACTGAAATTAACTCTAGGGCTATAATGCTCCAGCGGCATTGGATACCATGTGGCAAGAGTCAAGTTTCTGGCTGGAAAGCCACAGTTCAAAAGACTGCTTCACTAGAAGCCTTCCTTGGCTCTGTCTCCGGTTGAGGTGGCTAACCCTCTGGGTTCTCGTGGGTACGGTATCTCCTAGATGCCTGGTAACTGGGTGATTCTGTAGATAGGCACAGAGGCGTTAAAGGGCAAGGAAATGGGGCTGGCTCACTCACTTTAAGAGGTATGCCCCAGCGATGTGAAGCAGGTACAGACAAATGTACTGCAGCTGGCGGGGGATTTCTTCCTGGAAAAGAGATGGGCAGACAGTGAGCTGGCTCAGTCTCCAAATGAACATGCACAGAACTGAGAGGACATGGGAGGTTAACAAGGAAGGGCCAGGTTTCCCTACTCCCACCGTCCCGAGTCACACCAGAACCACATACACGGGCTAGTAACAAGAAGGCAGAGGCAGCAGCTTCAAGCCTGGTGCCAGAAGGTGGGTCTGGGCTGGGAATGAAGACACAGGAACTGGGAAGAGGGCTTTCTGTAGTACTCTGAGGAAAACTTTAAAATGGGCTAGGGATGGTGAGATCGCCTCGGTCTAATATCTGGATTGGATTAGAGTTTGCCAGTGGGCACACATCTTTTGGAGGAGTCAAGACCCTGACAACGCTCTCTTGGGCATCTGTGTGGTTCTCCGTCATCAGCCACCACATCATGCTTCCGGAGAAAGAGAAGGGAGAAATCACTGGTGACAACAGGAGGGCTGAAGGGAAGAGAGGCCTCCAAAGGGGCTTAGGGGAAGGGAATACTCACCTTCCGTACCTTCTGGAAGTAGAGTTCAGGTAGCGAGTGCAACCAGTATGCCAGCTGACCCAAGTAGAAAAACTTCACCTGGAAGCTGAAGATGAGGAAGCTCTTGGTGTGTCCAGAAACATCCCCAGAGGACTTGCCAAGAGCATAAGGACAGGGCTAAGCCAAGGCTGTGGGTGAACAGCAGGACCAGGAGCAAGGGAGGGAGGGAAGGGTGGATGCAGGGATCACCACGCCCACAGCATCATGTGTAAGAGCACTTAAAGGGTCACGGCATGTCCATTAGAGGAAGCGGTAGCGGAGCAATCACATCATTTCAACCCAGAGAAGGAAAAGCTGAGGAGGAAGCGGATTATGACACACCGAGTGGACCACTGAATACAACCACAGAAAGGCTCTAAGTTGTTCAGCTCCACATCCTGTGCTATTGCTGCTCTGGGAGGTCTAAGGGATACAGCGTGGCCTCTGGAAGGAGACGGGTCCAGATCTTGGCAGCATCACAAAGAGGAACATGAGTATGGAGGGGAAGGTGTGCTACGAACTTAAAGGGTCTCCAATAAGACACAAATCCAAAGTCCCTAATGAAGAGTTCTATTTCTACATGTCCCATGAAGAACAGGTACCTCTATGGAGCTAATACAATAGTGCCTTGAGTGGAGGTTCTCAAAGTCAGACGTACTGCCCGCAACCCCATGTTCCACAGGTTCAGGTCATAGCTTGGCCATCACTGGCTTTAATGAGTCACACAAGTACTCACGAGAGGTACACATGCGGGTAATCTTCCCAGAGGCTTCTTGGGTTTGTTAAATATCCTTCCTGTGGTGGGCGAGAAGAGAAGGCATTTAGAGATGTGCCCATGCGACCTGCTGGGGCCTTGACTGGCCTACAGATCACCGATGCCTGGCCTCCATCGACTACCAAGAGGAACAAACAGCTTTCGGAAACAAAGGACGGCAGTGTATAGGACTTGCATTGGCACCGGTCCAAGTGTGGAGTGCTGTACCATGCTCTGGGGTCTGGCCACCCGTGTCTGAAGAGGGGTCTGACAGAAGCTACATCTACTGATGACAGCTTTGTCGGTCACTCAAAGGTTCCCCCGGCTCATGCGTAAAGTGAAATACTAACTTTACAGAGTTATTGTTGGAAATAAATGTGTTTATGTGACAGTGTCTAGTGTGGTATCTGTCATGTACACTCAGGAATTGTTTCCATAGTAAAGGATGAAATGCACGAGAAGAGCAGCACCCAGTGGAGACCGAAGCCCTTATCATTGTCAAGGTTAATATTGATAGTCAGCTTCACAGGTTCTAAAACCACCTATATGAGACAAATCTCTGCCTGTGTCTACAAGGAAGTTTCTAAATTGGGCTAAAGAGGGAAGGCTTGTACTGTGGGTGTCACTTCCATATGGGCTGGAGTCCCGGGCAGAATAAAAAGGAGGGGAGCTGGACCCCAGCACTCATCTTGCTGTGCCCGTGGCTGTGGATACGCTATGACGCTGACATCCCTGGATGACAGACAGCAAGCTGGGGTCATAAACCCTTCCCTCCCCAAGTTGCTTTTGGTCACGGTTGTTTTATCACAGCAGTAGAAATCCTAACTAGCCATCCCCTCAGCCTAAGACCTACAGCATTCCCAAAGACAGGCAAGATGAATCTCTAATACAAGGCCATAAGACACAGGAGAAACCAATCATGGCCGCCAAGGGGCCAGTCAGAATGTTAGTTGATGGAATGAATGAGTGAACAAGTAATGAATGTTCTCAACTACCCCTCTTCTGAAGAAGAACAAACATACCAAATCAAACCAGGAGAGGCTCGTCTAGACAAGGTGTCATCCATTGCAGAAAAAACAATGGGAATAGAAGAACAGACAAGAAGGATCTGAAATGAGTTCTGATCAGTAGCCCAGCTGCTGTCTGAGTTGGGCCACCAACCTCCTCACCCCAGGACTTCAGGCACGCTGCTTCAGGAAATCAGAACATCAGCTGAGACGTTTGAGAACCTTAAGAGCTCCCCCTGGGATGCAGGGCGGGGGTTCTTCAAGGCTGGGGAATGGGAATAACGAAGTCCACAGAGCTCGAGGAAAAGACTCGAAGCTACGCAGCTGTGTTCCCAGTGCAGGTTGATCCCCCTGCCCTCAAGTCACTGGGGCCCTCTCACCTGTAGAGGGCAAGCTGAGTACTGTCCACAGTCCTGAAGCTACAATCCTGGACTTCCAGGAGCACAGTGAGCTAGGTGACCTAAGGGACGATGCCAATCAAGGTACCTGTATCAGTGCAGACACAGCAAGCTAGACTGGTGAGAAGAGGTCTCACCCCAACCCCTAACCATCTCAACTATACTCTCTGCTCTCCTCTTCCTTCCTCCCTCTTGCCTGGGTCGCACACGCAGTGAGGCACACAGGCACAGGGGTGGTGGTGTGTGGTGGCAGTGACCTCTGACACACCCACACCACTGCTGTCCTTTTCATCCCCGTTTATGTCCTGCACATTTGTGCCTCTGTCAGACCTCGGCCCTCAGGCACAGCGACACACCTAAAGAGCCGCATTCAGTCTCCATTCAGGAAACCCTGAAGGGTGAGATAGCCCCGTTTTAGAGGAAGCGGCTATGAAGAGTGGTGCTTCCTAGATTGGTGGTGGTGGTGGTGGTATGTGTGGGGAACGCATTTCTGTCAAAAAGATTGGCCAGGAGCCTTGATGTCCCAGAGACCCAAGGCCTGGATGGGCTTGTGTGTTTAAACAGGAACTTCTCGATTGGCCTCTTCACTTAGGAGACAGAGAGGTCAGAACTTGGAAGCCAACGAGCCTAAAAAAACTTCTCAGAAAAAATGCTGCCTGCTCACAAATGTCCAGTCCGCTGGGACTGGAGGAGGCGGGGCTACGAGTCAGAGGAAAAGTGACTCATGCTCTGTGAGGAGCCCTTTCTAGCCCTGTCTAGGCAGCTGTCTGAAGGAGGATAAGGGAGGGCTGGGGCTGGCTGCCTCCGAGTTCAGGCATGCCAAGGCGCCTGAGTTCCAGGGTCGCATGTGACACAGCAGCCACAGTAACCCCTTCCAGCCCAAGCCATGGCTTTGACTGGTAACTGGGGCTCCTCAGGGCTGGGGGTCCAGGTGAAACACTGTATTTACTGACTCTTGACATCTAGGCATGCTAGGCCTCAGCGTGCTGGAGCCATTCCTCTTATTTTCCTAGCAGCCTTCCTTTCTGCTGGTCAAACAAGAACCGCAAAACTCCCTGAATCCAGACATAACAAAGTCAGCTGCGACCTAGACTCAGAGAGCCTCGGTGTCATTTGCCTATCAGAACAAAACTAGGCGTTTCAGAATCCCTCTATGGCAACGAGCAACCAGTTCTGACTCTTGGTTTTGTTTCACTGACTACTGGATTTGGAGTTTTAAATAGGAAGTCAGACATCTGGTGAGACCGGAGGGGGTGGGGTGGGGTGTGGGGGATGGGGGGGGGAGAGTGCATACAGGCCCTTGGCATCCTTCAGTAAGTAGGGTGTTCGTTCCCTTTCCTTCTCTAGTCCCTCTCTACTCTCCTCCTTTTGACATTCTTAGAAAATCTAACCTCACTCTCCAGCATTCTATTTGCATATAACCCGTGGAAAATATCTGTATCAAATACTCAGGTAAAACTGGAACTTCTGGTAGGGAATTTGATGTAACTTGGCTGCCTTTTAAAACTCTAACAGCAGCAAAAGCCTGATTATCTATGATGTCTCTGAGAATCAGTTCATTACTTAAGAAACTGATGAAGGGCAGCCAGAGAGACCTAACTCTTCCAGAGGACCAGAGTTTATTCTCAGTGTCCATGCTAGGTCACTCAAAACTCCCTGAACTGACACCCTCTTCTGCCCTCCACGGGCACCCACTTACATATGTGTGTTACATACGTGTGTGCCTGAGTGTGTATGCATGCGTGACTAAAGCAAACAGGAATCACAATGAACCTTTTTAAAATGGTAGGGAGATGCCTTCCAGAGCTTCTTCATCAGACTAAGAGTTGATATTGACCCTTAGCCTGTGCCAGGGACTGCACTAAGAGGGCAGCACTGAGCCCAGGGCCTGTTAGCAGGCAGCTTGAGTCAGACACACAGAATACACACATGAACCAGTAAGGTACCGATGAGGCGCAGAGTGTGAAAAATCCACATGGGGAGGGTGTTTGGAGGAAGTGACGCTTGGTGGAGGACAGATGGCAGGAAAGAGCTCGCCACACGAACGAACGATGCTAGTGGACTGAGCACTCCAGCAAGGGAGTGGCCAGCAGAGCAGGAAGAGCAGAGGTGGACACAGAGTGCTGACTCCTTGCTGATGTCACCAGTGAGGCTCCCGGGCCCAGGTCACACAAGCCAGGAAGAGAAAACAGTTTTACTGCAGCTGGAAGGGGAACTTATTTTAAGTAGGAGGACTTATGACTTAGCTCAGGCCTTACAGAGATCCATCTGGCTGAGCAGATAAAGGGCTGCGTGAGGGCCCACAATGGAAGCAGACTCTAAGCAAGGGAGACGTTGCAGTATAAGCAAAAGGCAGAGGCGCCTGGGTTCTGTGTCCTTTGCATTAGAGACAGCTGGAATCACATATGGACTTCCTTGTGCAACTGTCCTTTGAACCAGAAAAGAGCATCCCTCAGACCTACCGGGGATGCCAGGGCCATATCACCAACATCTGACCTGTATGTACAAAGCTGTGTTGAGAATTTCAGAATCCTAAGGGCAAAGCAGTCAGGCTTTGCTGACTTTGGAGGTGAAGGAAAGAGAAGAAAGAAATCATGACAGATCCCCATCACCACAGAAACCGATGATTTGAAAACTAGGTGTTTTTACTCCTTTTACCGAAAACGACTTCTCAGACTCTGCGAAGCCCTTCCTCCCAAGTGGACGGCCTGGACAGAGGAGGTGACCACAGTTAAATCAGGGGCCTGAATGGCTCTCTGGTCTCCGCTATGGCTGAGCACGTTGAGTAGGAGATGGGCTCTCCACAAGATAAAAGGCCTGGGACTGTCCTGTCCAAGAAGACTCTGGGTCTGGTCTCTACTTGGCACAGCTGAGGTGAAATGCTGGGGTGAGGGTGCTAGGGCTGAAGGGATTCAGAGATGAGGCAATGTTCCCTATCACCCCCCCCCCCCCCCCCCCCCCCCCGGAAAAAAAAAAAAAACCCACACTCTTTTGTTTTTTGAAGCCTTTTTTTTTTTTTTTTTTTTTTTTTTTTTTTGCCTCAAGCAGCTAAGGCCTCCAAGAGGTGGGCATGGACTCAATGTCAGAAAGCTGAGGGAGGCCCGAGATCTTAAAGTAACACCGGGATAGTGTAGCTCTGCACTACAAGGGGAGCGGCCCTGCTCCTGCAGTGTAACTCTGTCCCCTTCGGGTAGGATGTAGGAGCCCCCTCAGAGAGGACAGAAGCCTTTGGTCTCCCATTTAAAATTCTTAGCATGCTGCTCGGAAAAAGTGTTCTGAGATGATCTGATAACAGGGATAAAAGCAACATACAAAGAAGGCATGTTGTCTCCTGCTTTGAAACTATGCAGTCGACATTCAGCCTTCCTCCTGATGGGAGGGCCCATCTCTTGTCAGTGAGAGGACAGGGGAGGCAACAGAGCAGGGAAGAATCTGAGGTCAGATGGCTAAAGCGGGACTTGGTTCCAGACAAGAGGTGCTCCAGATGACGGAACAGTAACACAGGCAGGGTCTCCTTACAGTGAATCCTGAACCACAATCCAGAGCCCTTGTCTGGAAGATGGAGATATATATATATATATATATATATATATGGCTTTGATGTCCAGATGGGTAACACTGGCTTTTGGTAATTGGTTAGTCATTAAATATACCCCTGAAACTTGTGTTTACAGCTTGGTCCCTGGTGCCATAATCAGGGCTCCGGCTTTAGAGAAGTGACTGGATCCTGCGGCATCAATTATGGATATTCAGTTTGGTGGTATTTTTGGGTGGTGGTACACCCAGCTGGAGGAAGTAGGTCACTGGGACATGCCCTTCAAGGGGGTACACTGAACCTGGTTCCTTCCTCTCTGTGTCTCTGCTTCCTGTCCACCACTAGGGGAGCCACTTTATACAACATGTTCCATACAATGTTTTGCTTTTCCTTGGAGTCAGAGCAATGGATTTAGACCCTACAGATTGAGATTATGAGCCAGCATAAATCTTCCTCCTTCCGGTTGTTTGTAACAGGTTATTTTGTCATAGCGACGCAAATACAGCCAGACTTCTGAGCCCAAGCCATGCTTCCACGCTGGCCATTTTGGAAGTACATAGCTATGGACACATTGGGAAAAATGAACTTGGGACCCTTAAGTCAGGGGTATTGAATGAATATAAATTTGTGGATGATGGCGTGGCTCAGGGGAAGAGCAGGTACCCAGCATATACACACACACACACACACACACACACACACACACACACACATATATATATACACACACAAAGCTCAATACTGGGGGCAAAATTACCTTGTGGGACAATGTTTGAAGACAGGGCTGGTAGAACGATACATAGGTTTGTGGATACCTGGGTAAAAACTGTAGCAAGTCCATCCTCAAGAGAGCATGACTCTATTAAGTAGCATCTATACTATTTCACTATAATACCAGGAGAATGCAAAATGAGTTTCACCTCTAAGATGCTGGTTCCTGGCTCTTTCTCTTCCCTTTAAGCCCTTCAAAGTCACGTCATCAGCACAGGAGAGACAGCTTGGTGGCTTACTCTTCAGCCGTCGTGAGGACTACTCACCGTTACCATCACATAGAAGCACCAGACCACTGAGCTGAGATGAAAGACGAGCAGCTGTCCAGATTCGTTGAACTTGCTGTGTTTGACCTTGGAGAGATGAAGGCGTTTGCTGATTTTCTAAAGAAGAAAGAAAACTCACACATTAATACACCGAGCATAAGGATACCTGTCAGATTACACACGCTTCTGTTTCCCCTTTCTGAGGGAGAGTTGGTAGTTCAAACTCCTTACAACCCAAGCTATTTAGCATAAGCCTACTGTGTGCCCATGGGGTGCTGACTTTCAGGCAAGCACTTTGAGAAAGCAGCCGTGTTAGGGTTGTTAGCTTCTTTGGAAAGCAAACGTCTT
>JADRCD010211908.1:8611-28611 GCA_019843815.1 Montemys delectorum | reverse complement strand
GAGAGAGAGAGAAGCAGTCAGCATTCGAGAGCTTCAAGCCTCATGTGGTCCGCAGCCCTCCCCCGCTCACCAGGCCTGGGAAGTGCAGCACCTGTCCAGAGGAGATGGCTTCTGTTTTAGACCCAGTGTGTTTTAGATGCCTCAGATGTACCTCGACCGATGAGCTGCCAGATTTTTCTTTTCTCTTTTGTAATGACTGGAAAAGTCTGCCATTTTTGAGAAATGCATTCAGATCCTGCACTTTCTTGTATCAAAGTCTGTTATTTTTTTCTTCACCAACGCCTTGCTGACC
The DNA here is from genome assembly GCA_019843815.1 of Montemys delectorum. Classification (NCBI taxonomy): domain Eukaryota; kingdom Metazoa; phylum Chordata; class Mammalia; order Rodentia; family Muridae; genus Montemys; species Montemys delectorum. The sequence goes on along the minus strand of JADRCD010211908.1, from coordinate 28,319 downwards.
TGTACCGGAACCCTGTTTCTCCCTCGAGTTGAGAGAGGCCAAGGCCTGCCTGCAGCAAAGCTAGGTTCCAACTAACCCTTGGAATTGTCCTGGGAGATGGGCAAAGCAAGTGTTTGCAGGGATGTGAGCATTTCTCAGCTCTCCTAGCTGCTAGAGCCCCAGCCCAGTCTCCAAATGCTACCTCAAGGTCAACTCCACCATATGATCCTTGGCTTCAGCACTGGCAATATGTTGCTCCTTTGCGTTTTTCTCCTATTACAAGGAACACCATCACATCCAGATTCTCAAAAGATACACTGAGTCACATATCACAACTACTACTTTCCTCACTATCTACTTCCTGTTTGATTAGAAGAAGAAAAATGATAGTTTGGTTCCAATTTCCTATTGAGCTATGGCAATGGGAACTTTGCTCAAACAAATTCATACCTGGTTTTCAAAAAGTATTTTAAAATCTTAAAATCTGTTGCTTGCTAATGCATAGAACACAGCTTCTGGGGCTAGAGATGGCGCCAAGGTTAAGCGCTCTTGCTGCTGTTTGTAAAGGACCCAAGGTCAGTTCCAAGCACCCACATGGTGGCTAATAACCATCTCTAACTCCAGTTTCAGAGGATCCAATGCTCCCATCTGACCTGTGGTACAGGCAAAAACTCATACAATAAATTTTAAAAATATCTCTTAAAAAATCATTGCTTTAAAAATATTACACTGATTGGGCGGTGGTGGCACATGCCTTTAATTCCAGCAGAGGCAGGGGGATCTCTGAGTTCAAGGCCTTTCTGGTCTATAGAGTACAGACAACAAGGGCTACATAGAGAAACCCTCTCTCAAAACCAACCAACCAACCAAATAAAAAACAAAACAAAACAAAAAAATCATGCTGTTCTTCTTATCCAAGTGGCCTGTGGTCCACTGTTCTCAGGAACGGCACGGTGTTGGCGGTGACTTGTATGTCTCTACAGGGATAATGTATTTAGGCTATTAAATCAGTGAAGTAAATGGTCAAGAGTCATGGCAAAATATGTCTTGGGACCAACACGCAAAGCGGTCCTGGCGTGTTACGTGCACACTCCCTGCACGGAGACTCGCAGCAGGAAGCAGCCACAGTTCGACATTTCATTCAAGGAGTATGCTCTTAACTAGTTTTCTCCCCACATCACCCTCTCGGTCCATCTCTCACACGTCTACTTTAAAAAGGAACGAGTTCCCGAAGTTCATCATTATACAGAGAGGCACACAGGTAAGCGGGGATAAATGGATGGGGAATGACGGGCACCAGCCATTTTAGGGGTCCAGGAGGGAGGAGTGAAGAATGGAGATCTGAGCATGTGCTGGGAGGGGAGTGAGAGAGGAAAGTGCTTCTCTCCAGCTGTGGCCACACCATAGGTGCAGCAGCAATCCCTGCTACTTTAAAAGCAGAGAGAGATCATATGATTTTACAGTAGTGGAGACTAATTCAAGACCTCAAAAGACACTGAATGGGTTCATCCTAAGTAAGCCAAAGAAAATATATCTACAGGAAATCTCCAACCACAAGCCATCAGTTTGTAACCCGAGGCCTGACTGACCTCTGACCCTTCCCAATACCAACATTCTATGGGTTCCTGTGATGACAGCCAACTGTTTCCACATTATTTCAGATATTTTCTACTATATATAAATCTGGAATATGGACTTGAACAAAATCACAAGGCAATTGGGGCTGGGGATATGGGTCAGTGGTGCATGGATGATGGAGCCTTAGCTCTGCTGAAAGAAAAGGGAGAAGCGCTGGGGAGGAGGGAAGGAGAGACATACAGACAGACAGAGGGAGGGAGTCAGAGAGATAGAGGGGGGAGGGAAGGGAAGGGACAGACAGACACACACACACACACACATTGAAAGGGAGGAGGAGGGATAGGGAAGGGAGGAACAGATATACACAGACATACACAGACATACACACACAAAGAGAAAGAGGGAGGGAGGGGAGGAGTGGACAGATAGAGAGACACACATAAACATACACACACACAAACATACACAGAGAGAAAGACAGAGAGAATGAGACAGAGAGACAGCGGGGAAGGGAAGGGACAGACAGAGACATAAGACACACACAGAGGAAGGGAGGCAGAAGGGAAGGGAGGGAGAGGGGAAGGGAGGGAAAGGACACAGATAGAGATACACACATACACAGACAAACAAACACACAGAGAAAGGGAGATGGAGGAAAAGGCAGGGGAGGGGTGAACAGATAGAGAGACACAAACACACAAAGAGCGAGAATGAGAGAGTCAGAGAGAGAGAGAGAGGGAGACAAAGAGACGGGGAGGGAAGGGAAGGAAGGGGAGGGACAGATAGGCAGACAGACATACTCATACAGAGAAAGGGAGGAGGAAGGGAGGGGAGGGATACAAATACTCATAGCTACACAGACAAACATATACATACACAGAGAGAGGGGGAGGGAGGGGAGGAGTGGACAGATAGACAGAGAGATATAGACACACACACACACACACACACACACACACACACACACACACACAGAAAGAGAGAGAATGAGACTATAAAAGAAAAGAAAGGCAAGGCATCAAATGACCACTTGGGGCAAATGTTTCAGTTCCCAGACCAAGGGTTTGTCCTGCCAGAACTTACATGAAAAGATCGAAAATCATCAGAAAAACGGGCAAAGCACAAGAACAGACAGTTCACAGAAAAGGGAAACACAGGCAGCTCTCACGCACTGAAAATGATGCTCAGCTTTACCCAGACAAGAAATGTAAACCAAAGCTACACCAAGATACTGGATCACACCGGATCAGATGGGCAAGAATCCCAAGCCTAACAAAGTAGCCTTGCAGGGACTGTGGGGAAGTCTCCGTCTTCGACAGTACAGGTGGGAGTGCCAAAAGGTACCCTCACTGTAGAGGTTCACTTGGCCATGTCTGTTAGGTTACAAAGGCACTGAGCCTTTGATACAACAATCCCAGTTCTGGAGACTTACCCTTCAGATAGTATTTGTCCCATGGTAAACATGGCGTATGCTCCCAGCTATGAACTAGAGCACTGTTCAAGAGGAAAACAACACTGAACTGTTTTCACCTGTAGGGAACTGGTACACCTAGATATATAGGTTGACTATCTCTTGATACAGAAATCCAAAATCTGAAATCCCTGAGAGATTTCAAGTATGGACATGAAGCCACATTTGGACCATGCCACACCTAAGCTTCCATGACAGGCTGCAGTTAAAATTCCAAGGACACGAGAAATATGGTACAAAATCACTTTTAGAGAATGAAAACCAAACAGGAAATGCAAATATTCCTCAATCCCAAGACACTGGAACTCTGAAGCACGCTGGCCCCAAGCATTTCGGGCAAGTGAGGTTCAACCTGCAATATATCAGGGTTACTCAGAGAGTGGCAACGGCTACGCTTTGAGGTGTCTTTGCAAAACAACACGGTCTTTCATGCAGGCCATGTATGAGAAAGCCAAAAGCTCACTTCTAGAGCTGCTCTTTGCCATCCAGGACTCTCTGATTCAGTTGCCCGGTGGACAATGAGAATAAAGCCAACTCCTGGCTGGACTTGGTGACACCTGTCCACAACCTCAGCACCTGGGAGATAGAGGCAGGAGAATCAGAGAAAGTCATGGCCTGCCTGCGACACGGGACCTCGCCTCCACCCCATCCAGATCGAAACGAAATCAGGTCAGCGAGATGGCTCAGGAGAGAGAGGTAAGACCTGACCTCTACACAGACAACAAGGTAATCAATAACCAATCAATCAACCAATCATTAATCAGTGTCAGAGCTGATGAGACAGTGCCGTGGATGAGAGTGTGTATTGTTCTTGAAGAACATCCAAGTTTGGTCCCCACACCCACATCAGATGGCTCACAAACCACCTGAACCTCAGCTCCAGGGGACACAACCCCCTCTTCTGGATGTCCTAGGCATCTGCACCCACATGTACATACCCCACCCCCATATATCCACAGAATTAAGAAATACATGTAAAAAAAAAACCCTAAAAATAAAATAAAACTGCCCTTTATCACAAAGCTCTAAGAATAAAATAGACAAGCAACTCATAAAGCTGTAATGTGCTCTGCAAATAGAGCTGACTATCACTACTATTTCCCACAGGAACAAGATGAACACAACAGTCCCATGGACTCATTTAGAACACATACCACAACTGGCTACCATTAAGCCCTTTGTTAGGCGGGCCCTATACTGAGCATGTTTGGCAAATGATATCATTTACTCCCTGTGATCCCGAGTATTATCCCTGTTTACTGACACGGCAGCTGTGGCTCAAGGACAGCAGGAACTGTCACATGATCTATAGCCAGAGTGGGCCATGGCCACAGAAGCCAGTGGCCAAACCCATCCCCTCCTCACTAGGCCTCTCTGCTGTCAAATCCCAGTGGTAAAGTACAGTCCTTAATTCTTGAAGGCTTAAACCACTCCCTGAGATAGCAGATGAGAGAAGAATCTAGAATATGCAAAGATACACACACACACCACACACACACACACACACACACACACACACACACACACATACACAGAACCTTTGGCAGGATTCTGACCTCCCAACCTGGAAGATGGAAGATGGAGTCATTGATATCTTAATTATAAGCACCAAGATGTTTTTCAGAGTGTGTGTGTGTACATATATGGGTACATATACACACAGCAGTGGGTTAAATTGTGCCCCTCATCTCCAAAAATTATGTGGAGCGCCTAGTACCTCACAATAATATTTTATTTGGATAGGGTCTTGACAGAGGAAAGAAGTTAAAATGAAGTTATTAGGGTGGGGACTCATTTCGATACAATTTGTGTCCTTAAAAACCTGGGAAATATGGACACAGAGACAGACACACAGGAGGAAGGTGCCAGCCATCCACAAGCCAATGAGAAGAGCTCTTTTCCTGGCAGGTGCGGAAGGAACCATCAATGTTGACATCAGAGATTCAGACGTCTAGGACCCAGAAGGTTGCCTTCCAATCCTGCCTTGTGATACTTTGTATCCACAGCCTTAAGAAACAGACTCTCTTTCTATGCACCGCTCCCTAAATGAAAGATGTAGGTGACAATCTCCCAGGCTCACTCAGCCTCTTACTGCATGCCTTGGAATTGTTTGTCATCCATTTGATAGCAAAGGACAGAAGACAAAGGATGATTTTTTTTTAATAGCATAAAAAGAGGTAGGAATTATGAGAGAAGAGTATAGATGATTCAGGAATAGAAGCCCACAGCTTCTGAATTGCCTCCTTGAAGAACCAGCCCTTTCTCTAAGGCTGTAAACCTCACTGCAAGAAAATCTCTGGAAGATTCCTAGGTGTCAGGCACATACCTCTGATCTCTATGCATTCACAGTCTGTGGCTTCTTATGACAACCCCTAACACGGCACACCATGCAGTAGGCTGCCATGCCACAGAACACTTACAGGTAGGGGTCATGTGGACGTCAGAATAAGATCGACAAGAGTCAGGAGGAAGCATCAGTTTTTGGAGTCACACAAAACAGCCGCAACAACAACAAAAAGAAGAGTTTTTCTTTACATTTTTAAATTTAAAAAAGTTAAATCAGGGCTTTAACATAGGCAAAAACAACAATTTCAACAAACCTGTTAATCTAAGGGCAAAAGAATTATTTTTGTAAATACAGCTGACTAACAAAACGCCCCTGTTCCCATGAATCTCAAACATCAAGCTGAGAGACAGCCTGGCAGCTCAGAAGTCCTAGCTAAGTTAAGCCCGCAGAAATGTCACACTGAACAGCATAGACCAGCGACTGTCCACCTGCCACGACCCTGCATATTGGATATTTACATTATGTTTATAACAGTAGCAAAATTACAGCTATGATGTAGGAACAGAAGTAATTTTATGATTGGGAGTCACCACAACATGAAGAACTATATTAAAGGGTCACAGCATTAGAGAAGTTGAGAACTGCTGGTATAGAATCTCTGGGCTGTAAACAGGGAATTGGATGGAATCAAGTCTCTTTTGGAAGATGACACATCCAGGTATACATGGACATATTCGGTTTCTAAAGCAATATAAAGCCGATTTGCTCCATCTTGTGAGCAGTTGTTCTGATTGCTAAATTTTAGTTCCTGAAATGAAAATCAAGTCCAGACTTGACCATAATCCCTGGGAGGAGGCTTCCCATGGCTGACACAGTGGGGGACCTGCTTTAGTTTTCTCTTCATACAGAGGGACCCTGAACCAAAAGTGGCCTTGGTAGCCATTTAGCACAAGGTGAGGACAAAGCCAGCTCTGTGTTTCCATAGTTGGCATGTGAAGACACAAGAATCCTATCTATGGCTTTCTGGGTTCTAGAGCTGTCTGAGGTGCAGGCAGCCTAGCCTCTCTCTGCCCTTTCTGGTCATCCCTGAGAACATCAACCAACTCTGTGGGCTCAGTTCCACTCCTTGTAAAAGGACCAGGTCCGTCTTAGTTTCCCACAGCTGTAAGGGTCACGGATCCAGGCTGGAGTTTGCTCACTGTAAGCAGCTTCCATCTACAGAGCCACTGCTGCCCACCTGTCTCCCCCTCCCCTGTTTTTTTGTTCTCTCTGGGCTCATCTTACAACAGGGGCTCGATTTGATACTCGATGCCAATCTTTTAAGTGTATGACACAGGCAGGAGAAAGTTCTCACGCCCGAAGGAGAGACAAAAGTCACTCAGATACTCAACACAGCCTTTTAAGACCATCCATCTGAGGCTGTTTTCATGGGCAATGTGTCTCATCCCAGAGGAGCTAGAAAACAATGGCCAAGCCATACTGTAAGACACTTTCCCAGGCTTTCCACCTCTTCCTGCTGCAAAACACACCACGGTAGATACTAATGATCAAACCAACAGAGATGGACAGGATGAGAGGATGGACCTAATGCTTTAACCATTGCCTCCTCTGGAAGAGATCCCTCCATACCGGCCTCCTTGTTCCCTGTGAAGAGCAGCAAGCAGGCCCAGGACCCTCAAAGTTAGCAGGACCCCCTCTACACTTTCGTGGTTACGGTCTCTATTGCTATGACAAAACACCATGGCCAAATGCAACTTGGGGAGGAAAGGGTTTATTTTGTTTACCCTTCCACATCATTGTTCATTATCAAAGAAAATTAGGCCAAGGAACTCAAACAACTTTAGGGACCTAGAAGGAGGAGCTGATGCAGAGGCCACGGAGGAGTGCTGCTTACTGGCTTGCTTTTCGTGACTTGCTCAGCCTGCTTTCCCACAGCACCCAGGTCAGCGGTGGCAGCACCTTAAAGACCTGGGCCATCCCATATTAATCACTAATTAAGAAAATGACCTCAGAGCTTGCCTACAGTCCAGTCTTATTAAAGCAATTTCTCAATTGATGCTCCCTCTTCTCAGATGGCTCTAGCTTATGTCAAGCTGACATAAGAGTATCTGCACATACACTATACAACAAATGTGTATATGACTTCTGGGGAGCTCCAGCTCCAGCTGGAACTCAAAACCACTCAGTCATACTCCCCGCCTCCCCCACCCCAGCCCACACCAAATCGTTACAGTACAGTAGTTTGGATGAGAATGGCTCCCATAAGCACATATATTTGAATGCTTGGTCTCCAGTTGGTAGGACTCTTTGGGAAGGAGTAGGAGGTGTGGCCTTGCTGGAGGAGGCATGTCCCTGGGGATGCAAAAGTCTATGTCATTCCCAGTTAGCCCTCTCTTTGCTAGTGCTTCAGCACCTTGGATTCTCTGAAACTGTAAGCAAGCCCCCAAATAAACTTTCTTTTCTTAGTTCCATTGGTCATGGTGTCTCTTCACAGCAAAAGAAAAAGTATGTAACACATGAAAAAAAAAAAAGGCAAAATTGAATAAGGAAAGAAAGATACAAATGAGTCACTACACTTAGTAGCTCTCCTCATCTTACCTTTGAGAGCACTGGAGCATTTCAAAGACTACCTGCGGCTCTCCACCTGCATAACTTACACCTGACTTACCCAACTTTACTGGGTTCAGACTCCTCCTCAGTTTTCATTGGGGGTTCTTGTTACAGGTGTGTTGCTATAGAAGGAGACCTAAAACTCTCTCTGTCTCTCTCTGTCTCTCTCTGTCTCTCTCTCTCTCTCTCTTTCTTGAGACAGGGTTTCTCTGTGTAGCTTGGCTGTCCTGGAACCCACTCTGAAGACCAGGCTGCCTCTGCTGGGATTAAAGGTATGTACTACCCCACCCAGTGAAAAGTCTACATTTCAAATGAGTTCCTAGGTCAAGCTAAAGGCTTTGACTTACAGAAAAATCTAAGCTGAAAACATTTAAGGTGTCTTTGGGTTGAAGCAGTGATCACCAGTGCCCATTTGCAAAGGAGCCGTGTGCCCCAGATGTTAATTTGCCAAGAATATTCAGCAGCTCAGAAGCACAACCCAAATATCCATGTTAAAAAATGCTGGGAGCCAGAGGCTTATCTATTCTACAACTGAAAGGGAGGCCAGCAGGTCGGGAGTCACCTGCAGAAAGAAATAACCCTTTTTCTGTTATATATATGATCTCTTACAGTCTATATATTTCTGACCACAATGCCAGGTACTTTGTGGAATTTTAAATAGAAAGTCAAACGAAAATGTCTAATAAAATAAGACCAGGAAACAAAAGAAAACAACAAAATGGTGTGAATATGCTTGTTCCATGGAAAATTAGGAGGTGTGGCCTTGTTGGAGTAGGTGTGGTCTTGTTGGAAGTAGTGTGTCACTGTGTAGGTGGGTCAAGCTTCTAGTGCTCAAGCCCCACCCAGTGTGGAACACTCTCTCCCTGGCTTCCTCAGGAAGACAGTGACCTCCTGGCTGCCTTCAGATCCTGACGTAGAACTCTCAGCTCCCCCAGCACCATGTCTGCCTACATGCTGCCATGCTTCCCCGCCATGATGATAATGGACTAAACCTCTGAAATTGGAAGCCAGCTCCAATTAAATGTTGTCCTTTATAAGAGCTGTTTTGGTTATAGTGTCTTTTTACAGCAATGAAACTCTAATATACCAGGTCATGGAGTTAAGTTTGATTTCATAAAAACAATGATTGATTTTTGCTGGGGGTGATGGCACATGCTCATAATCTCAACACAAAGCAAGAGGAATCTAGTGAGTTTGAGTTAGCCAGGACTATAGGGGTGATCAAATACTAGGCTAGCCAAGGCTACCTAACAAGACCTCATTTCCCACAAAACAAAACCACTAGTGAACAATTTCCTATTATCATAATTATATTTTATATATTTGTGTCCCATGCATTACTTGATATACACAGATATAAGTATATATATATATATATATATATATTACTTGATTATATATATTATTTGAATGAATATATATATATATATATATATATATATATATATATATATAAAATGTTTTGTGAAATTATAGACCTGGTCTTTTTTGTCTGCAATGTCTGGCAACCCAGACAGGATGCCAAGCTGATGTACTAAGAAGAGCAGGAATTGGTTTGGTTTTAAAGGTGGCGGGGGGGGGGGGGGGGGGGGGGACTTCCTTTTCTATCATGGGATACCTTAAGGTCAGCTTTCGGGATACCAGCATCACAGCCTATCCCAGTCACTGTTTGGTTACCTCCCTATATTTGTTCATCACAGTGCAACTAGTCTACCTGTCGGCCGGATGTGGTCTGGGCTAATTCGTGTCTCTCCCAGAATTCATACTTTTTAACGTTCATACATAGCTGATGTAGTCAGTGAAGATGATGCTGTAGTGGACTAGGGAAATTCATCAGAGACTCACACACACACACACAGACACACACACACACACACACACACACACAGAGGGAACGGCATTTGAAGCTGATGTAGAAAGAAGCTGGGAATAGATCTTCTTCCCTCACACCTGCAGAGGCAGAGAGGCCCTGAGTCCCGTGGATCTCAGGTAGCAAGATTCCAAACTGAGAGAAAAGAAATGACTGATGATGAATGAGGTCATTAGGTTACTCAGGAGGTGACCTGTAGTGGTCCTGAAGTTGGAGGCAAGAGCGCAGAGAAGACTAGTGAAGAGTTTCCTCAACATCTTGGATGCACTCAGTCCCTTAAAACTCGAAAACCCCAGCCAGGAAGACCTAGAGACTTACAAGTGAGGGCACAGATAGACACGAGAGTAGCTTCCATTGATCAGGCAGGCACACAAGAGGCTAAGGAAGGAGTTGGTTAGAATGGGTGCCATGCGATCAAGGCCACCACTCTACCAAAATCCACCTTTAAACGCGGACTGGAGAGAGATACACATTATAAAGAAGAAATTTTAGAAGACGGACGGAGTTTAACTTCCAGCCCCAAGGAGATTTAAGAGTAGGGATTTAGACATCACAACCCTTAACAAACCTGTTACTGTGAAATGGCTTTGTCCCGTGAGAAGTTTGCTTGCCTGTGGGTCAGGAAAACTGGCACTAGCACTATTGTACTGAAATGGTCACCACAGGCGCTCAAAATAAAATGAAGCAGCTGCTCTGAGTCCATTGTCTTTCTGGCTTTTTGCCCCAACTGGTTGGATTTCCTTGACAGATAGACAACTAAATGATATCTTATCTCCCTTTTCTAAAGTAACCCAAACCCCTCCGCCTCGCTCGGCACTTTAGTGGACCTTCACCCAGGGCACACAGACTTAGAGGAACTTTCCAGAGCAGGATTCAACAGTCACATCCTGGAAGAGGCCAACCCCAGCTGCTCTGGGCTCCCTGGCAGCCCTCGCCCACGAGTACACCCCTGGCATGTGTTTCTCAGGTGAGAGTTTCTCTATCTCCACACGCTGATCCCTCAGCTAGGACTGTCCTGTCCCCTCTGTTCACAGCTGCGAGCTCTCTGACCCCACTACACAGGCATGTGTGTGTGTGTGTGTGTGTGTGTGTGTGTGTGTGTGTGTTTCACCTCATAGCAATGTGTATTTCCTTCACTACCCTACTGCAATTACCCCATTATCTACATATTTATTAGATATCTTTCCCTTAAATTGTTTTACAACCAGGACCAGTGTGCAAGGAATATTTGTCTAGAGTGAGCAATTCACTAATTAAACTAATGAACGCACGATTCAAGCGGCACACTCCCAAGATTCAACGGGAAGTTCTTTACGCCCAGCAGGTCTGACAGGGGGCTACCTTGGAACACAGTCTCTGTTTCTCATCCTGATTGTGAGGTGGTTAAGGCGCTGCTTGCTATCCAAATTTCTCCAAGAAGGACTTAAAAGGATGCCTTCGGCACATGCCTGCTCAGCTGTATTACTCGTGTGTTACTGTAGCAATATCTGACAGAAACAACTTAAGAAGCCAGCTGTGTTGGAGCCTGCCTGTAACTCAACACCACAGAGCCTGAGGCAGGAGGATGACCACATGGTCAAGGTTTACTGTGTCTAGTGAGTTCCAGATCAGTCAAGGGCTACACAATGAAACTCTTTCTTAATCCTCAGAGGGGGAGGCGGTCTTTGCCAACTATGCATTAGACAAAGGATTACTAGCTAGGATAAATGAAGAACTTCAAAAACTAAACATCCAGCCCCACCAACCATCCAATCAGAAGTGGGCTCATGGGCTAAACAGACAGTTCTCAAAGAATCCTAAAAGGGAAAGAACGGGAAAAGATGTTCAACATCCTGGCCATCAAAGACATGCAAATGAAAACTGTTTTGAGAGCCCAAATCACTCCAGTCAGAGTGGCTATCATCAAGAAAACAAACAACACCACATGCTGGCAAGGATACAGGGTATGTTTTGGAGGGAGTGTCAGCCCATTCATCCATTGTGGAGATATATATACCCAAAGGCTTCTCTGTCAGCATCCCAACACAGACATTGGCACATCCATGTTAAACTCCTGTGCTATTCTTAATAGCTAAGAAACAGAACCGACCTAGACACCCATCACCAGATGAGAGAATAAAGTAGATGTGGAATTTTATTTAGTCATAAAAACAATTGACATCAGGAACAATAAAATGGACAGAGCTGGAGATTATGTTAGATAAAAAAACAAGCCAGTTTTGAAAAGACAAATATTATGTGGTTTGTCTCCCACGAGGAATCTATATTTAAATTTATATAGGGGTGTGTGCGGCATGGGGGAGGCCGTGGGAGAGAAGGTGAGCAAGAACAAGACACAACGATCCAGATGTATGACAATGACAATGGAACCCATCTCAAGCTAATTTTAAAGAATAATAATTAGGGCTAGAGAGGTGGCACAGGGATTAAAAACGTAGGTAGCTATTCCAGAGGACCCAGGTTGGATGCTCAGCACGTGGTAGCTCACAACTGTCTGTAAGTCCTCTTTTAGGGGATCCAATGCTGTCTTGCTTCTGAAGACACTGCATAGACATGGTAAACAGGCACATCTTCAGGCAAAACACCCATATACATAAAATAATAACTTTTTAATTAAGAGAAAGACACAGAGAGGGGGCCAATGAGTCACACATGGGTGGTGTTATGTGACTTTTATCATGAAGCCCTATGTTTCCTTCATTTTTTATTTTTCTCACCCCGAGAGAAGGCGTTACCTTATAGTTCAATAGGCTTAATGGAATGACTAAACCAGTTTATGGCTTTCAGGAAAGAAGAGAGAAGAAAAACAAAATGCTCCTAACCAAGCTAGCTTCAGGAAGAGGCCTCTTCCAGTGGAAGAAAGAAAAAGGAGGAAGACAGGGGAGGTGGGGATGAAAGGAGTACGGGAAAGGAGGAATGAAGGGAAGAAGGAAGCGTGGGTCACTTGCTCACTGTTAAGACTTTCAAGGTGTTAGATTAGAACAATTATTATCACATGGGAAAGATCCGTCGCATTCTAATACCAAAAATTTGGCAAGTTCTGAATCGGTTTCTACAGTTTTTTTTAAAAAAGATTTATTTATTTAATGTATGTAAGTATATCGCCACTGTCTTCAGACACATCAGAAGGCATCAGATCCCATTACAGATGGTTGTGAGCCAACATGTGGTTGCTGGGAATTGAACTCAGGACTTCTGAAAGAGCAGTCACAGCTCCTCAACATTGAGCTATCTCTCCAGCCCTCTAAAAATATTTTAACTAACAACTGACAGAAGACAGGAGAGAAAGAAGCCTGACTCTAATCTTGGACCACATGGCACTGCCCATGGGTACTACAGTGTCACTGTAATGCACGTGTGTCTGGCCATAGCATTTCCTGGTTCCCCAGGCTGAGAGACACTCTCAAGTCTCACTTCCCACAGCCAAGAATGTTCTTCCTCTCTTACCACAATCTCTCAGTTTGACTCTCCAAAAAAAAAAAAAAAAAGGAACTATATTATATACCCAGAAGCAAGGGTTCCCGCAGTGTCTGGTTATATTGGCTTCAAGAATATGCTGAGGTGAAATTCATGGCTACACTTCCATGAGCCACAGAGTCATACACTCACCTTCCCCCACCCCCAAATCCTTGAGGTATATCTGATAGAACCACACAAAAGACCCTCATGTAAAGGTGAAGACCATTCAACTTCTCCCAAATGATGAGAGGAGAACTAGACTTGGCAAGCAACCCCCCCCCCAACCCGCCCCTTTCTTCATCAAGAGGGAACCTGGTATTTTACAGCAGGGACCAAGTGATGTCTCATTCCAAGGCCGAGACCTCAGAAACCCAAGGCTGCAGAAATATGGCCCCAAAGCTGAGCCTGGCCAGCAGATGTATCGACTTCTTTCTTTTGACTTTCCAGCGTGGCATTCGCCAAAGTAGCTGCCAACATTTAAAGGGTGAGGTGTTTATACGTAAGATGAAATGTCTTCTGATGCTCTTGGGATAAAAATGATCTCAAGAGGTAACTGCTTCAGCTCCTGTGCTGATTTGGCTTAATTATCTACTTGAATAGATTGAGAAATGCCTGGAGATTGGGGACATCACAACTCTGCTGCGGCTGTCCTCAGGTCAGACCATGAGGACCCTGACCTAACCAAATGATGAATGCCTTCATACCATCGTAACATGACGAGATCACTGGGAAATGGGGCAGATGGTGGGGGCTTATCTAGAAGAAGTAGATTCCTGGGTATACACCCTTGTGGGTACCTTGCCCCAGCCCCCTTCCTCTATTGACCCTTTCTCTGCTTCCTTTACAACAGCCAAACAGCTCTGCCACATGCTTCTGCCACCATTAGGGCGTAAGTACACAGGCCCAAGCAGCCATGACAAGAGGCCCTAAAACCGGGAGCCCAAATACACCTTTCATCCTGGAGGCTGTTTCTCTTAGGTATTTGGTCACAATGATGATAAAGGCAACTGTATAGCTAGCCTGGCTTTACAGCAACCCGTGGCCAGGGACTTGTTGGAAGGGAGCAGCAGCTATCATTTTAGAGTGGGCCCACTCTCTCCCTGCTCAGCTCCCACTGGCTCCATTACTCCTTGAGTTAGAGGCCCAGAACTGGGCTGGGAGCCACATGGTACTTGGAAACATGGCAGCCAGGTTTTTGGCAGGTTCTTGGAGATTCTAGATGCAGGCTAGCTTGTAATGCAAAAATTATGGCCAGTGGCCCTTCATGAGATGGCCCCGGGTGAAGATCTAGTTTATGCCTGACTTCAACCTAATCCAAGTACAGAGCTCCCTTCCTGCCATGTTTCCACACTCTACTCAAGTACAACATCTAACCCACTGTCCTCAGGGAAAACTTAAAAAAAGAAGGCCTTGGGCTTAACTTTCATTCTCAACAGAAATCAACACCACCTCCTTTAGAGGAAAGGGCTAGAGGCACACGTAGCAGCCCATAGCGTGGTACTTTTCTTTAGGTCCTATGGTAGAGAACAGAGAGCAGGGACTGCCCAGCCCCCTGTCTTGGGGAGCATGCTGGGGCCCAAGGGAGAGTATCTGAAGGGTCACAGGCACAGAGCAAAAGAAGTCTTCCCCAGTCCTTCAGGGTTAACAGGACCAGGAGGGATAAAGAGCAGTGTTTTTCTTACCTGCTGTAGGCACACTAATGTTATACTGAGGTAAAATAAATAGGAAGGCAGTCTTGGCTGTGACCTGGAAAACAAAGGACAAAGGTTCCTGTTTACTCTCTTGGCCACGTCAAAAGAACAAGCCAGGCTGTTCCCTACCCTGGAGCCCATCCCTTTACACCTCTTACTCCCACTCTAGGATGCAGTTTTACCTGCCCCAGAGTTCCCACCAGTTCTGTGCCACCCCTCCCAGTATCTGCACTGAGAGAAAAGGAGTCCTGGGCCCCAGATGATGGCTACACTTGTGTTCACTTGCTGTATGAAGCAAGCTGTATTGTCAGGCAGAACGATTTGTTCATCCATCCAAGCCAGTAAGGAACATCCCTCCATGGCCTCTGCATCAGCTCCTGCTTCCTGACCTGCTTGAGTTCCAGTCCTGACTTCCTTGTGATAAACAGCAATGTGGAAGTGTAAGCCAAATAAACCCTTTCCTCCCCAACTTGCTTCATGGTCATGATGTTTGTGCAGGAATAGAAACCCTGACTAAGACATGTAGTGACTCGGTACTGGGCACCCAGCTCTGTGGAAGGTCACAGCTTAAAGGTCTCGAAAGCCAGACTCACTGGACATTTCAGTTGCCTGCACACTGGACAGCAGCCTTGAAGTTTTTAACTCAAACTTTAGAAACAGTGGGTTCCAGCTGGTAATTTCACATTTTCACATCTACCCTTCTATCAAACAGGAAATGAGACCTCACAAACCCTGGAGTACTGGTTTGGTTTTTGGCGCTTTTTTTTTTTCTTTTTTCTTTTTGAAAGCTATCTTTATGACTGTGGTCCCCATCTGGTTCCAAATAGTCAAATCAGTTCTGAGAGACAGTTTCAAGCAGGTGCGAGATGGCAAAATGTGGAGTTGAAGCTGAGACACAGAAATCGTCTACGTTTGCGTGCCGACTCTGCTAGCTACGTAACCATTTGGAAGTCATTTCACACCCTGAACCAAATCTCTCGTCTATAGAGTCGTGTGGCTATGTGCAGCACCTCCGCTGTGTACTATCGACTGGCGCGGCACCGAGCTCTAGATCTAGTGGCACTCTTTCAGATTCCAGAGATGTCCAGCAGGGACCAAGAAGCCCTCTGTGCGGCACGCACAAGGTCAGGTGAAGAAAGTCACTTCCCCAGAGGCTCTGAAGACACCTCCTCGGCCAGGGGTTGTGGGAAATCCTCCAAACATGGGGGTCAGAAAGTTGTCTGCGGGGGGGGGGGGGGAGTGAGGGATACACCAGGCCATGGCCAAGTCAGTGTGGAAACAAGTGAAGGATGCCTTCTCTGGACATGACAGGGACGGGTGACTGCCCTTAGCCTATCCTATGGACTCAGCTGTCTCCTTTAAAAGAGGAAAAAGATCTTGCCGTTACTCTGCAGTGAGGTATCATTTACTTATAGGCAGCTATGTACACGGAGCCTTCATGTATCTATGCTGATGCTCTATTAAGTAAGGAAAGAACAGACAGTGTCAGGTAGGAGAAGATCCTCTTCTCCACTATCCAACCCCTGAGACTGACTCCTTTGGTCCTTAAGCTCGTGTTCTACATTCTCGACCCTTCTTCCAGCCCAAATGCCTGCTCCCATCTAAAGACTGCCCATAGATCCCTCTTCTGTACTTCTCCTTATGACTTATCAACGCGTGTGTCTCTCTTAGCCACCATGCTGACCCTTGACTGTGAGGGTCACTACTTTTAGAGGTCACTGCCTCATAGACACGCAAGCCCATACTGTACTAAGCTGTGCTATCATTTCTACACAGCAGGCCCTCACCTCCCAGGTGGAGGCAGGGATCCCACCGTCTGGGTCTTCAACCTGTGCTCTGTTGAATAGCTAGCCCAGAAGAGGTAAGTGCTCAGGTGATAAAGACAAACAATGAAATGCAGCTCACTTCCTTTAACTACAAGTCTCCAGTCTCTAGTGGGAACTGCCCTCTGTCATCAAAGGCCTTTTCCTTGGGACCCACAGGTCACTAAAACACCGAGCCTACCCTTTCCTGGCTCGGGTTGGAGGAGGTGCCGGTCAGTGCCTACAAACACCCACAGTGGTCCCTGCTGTCCTGTCCCCAGAGCAGTCATGGGTCTTCAATGGGCCGAGACCCTGGAGGCTGAGCCCTCTTGAAGTTGGCCAGTATTCATTTCTCAGATGCATTGTAATTCTATGTATGGAGGACCACTGTTCAGCCATGCCTGCGACAGAGTCCCTGAAAGAACTTGAAATTTTTCTGTCTCCAGGCCACACCCCCCAGGCAACTAAACTAGACCCTTACAGTTAAGCTGGCTTATCAGCACAGTTTGTCCAACTTCCAGAGCATTCTAATACACAGCCAGGTCTCGGAGCTGTCACACTCAAAGCAAAGAAACAAGACAAGGCAGATAAATACACAGTCCAGAAAGTAGGCATTTAGTATGTGAGTTACATACAGTTTTGCTCGGGCCTTGAATACACAGATTTTCATTCATGGCAGTTCCACGGAAGCCTGCAACCACTAAAACACTGCACCCAAGAGAAATACAGAATTGGGGTGCTACAAACCAGGCACATTTCACAAAGAGATCAACATGCAACCTTGCTTTATGCGTGCTTCTAAAAGGCACATATTGTTGGTTCATTAACACTAAACTCAAGGTCAACAGGACTACTGTAGCTCATGTCCAAAGGAGGCAACGGAAGGCATGGCTTCCCCCTAAGGCATGCTGCCTCCTTCTTAAGATTAGGGATAGCACGTCAGCAAAATACTTAGGGACCATCGTAGCACGTCAGCAAAATACTTAGGGGCCATCGTAGCACATCAGCAAAATACTTAGGGGCCATCGTAGCACATCAGCAAAATACTTAGGGGCCATCGTAAAGGACGGAATCCCCACAAACACCACAGAATGCAAAACTGTGGCCCTAAATAGATTTCAAAGGATGATTTGCTTACAGTATGAGAGTTGAAACAGGGAGGCGGGCAAGGCCTTGTTTCGCCTGAACTGGCACTCAAGGTTTTGCACCTGTGACCTGTGAGCAAGCACGAGAGCCAAGTATGAAAGTAGAGGTTACAAGTAAAGTCTAGGAAAGAAAGCAGACTCACAAAGATGAAATCTACAATCAGCGATAGATGAACGTATCAGGACAAACTTGAATGTCAGTTCTGTTGGGGCAAAGATGTGTGTGTGTGTGTGTGTGTGTGTGTGTGTGTGTGTACAAGCTTGAGAGCAGGCACACATGTGGAGGTCAAAGGACAACCTTCCAGAAGTTGGGTCCTACCTTCCACCTTTCTTTTTGACTCACGGTCTCTCTTGTTTTTATTGCGACTGCGCATGTTCACTCATAGCTGGCTCGCATGTCTCCCCTTCTATCTCCGATTACAGACATAAGCCACCAAATCCAGAGCTTACACGATGGGCTTCAGGGATCAGACTTGGGTCATCAGGCACATGCAGCAAGTGTTTATACCTGCTGATGTCTCATTGGTCCTCGGGATTTTTTTTTTTTTTTATCAGCCCCACCAGGGTACAGGTTGACACCACCAGATATCAGTTCTAGAAGACTCAGCGTCTACTAGCCTTGAAGACCTCTCTGCACTGCCTCCAATGGGGAGAGGACAGAGCTGCCTGGGTAACAAATGCCCATCACGTGGGCACAGCCCATCCCACAAGAAAGCTATCTGCTTGTCACCCGCTCACAGTTCTATCTCCGTACAACTGTTTTCTCTCACTGTGTCCACCCCAGTACTGCCCACATGGAAGGTGTCTTATAAATACCCATCTGATGACCTCATCCTGTTAGCAGCTGTAGTATTCGGTAAGCACAGATGAATGTCTAACACATGTTTTCTGAACATAAGTCCACGAGAGCAGGGTTAAAGCAAAAATACTAGGTTCCGGTATTTTTCCATACCTGCCCTCTGGATTGTGGCAGTCGAAACAAATTCTTTACCATGCTTGCTCCCACGTGATGGTATCCCAGATGCCAGTTCCCTTGCTTCAGAGGAAAAGGCGTTAAGCTCCAGGCGCAGAGAGGCACAGTGGCCTTCTACTGCCCAGTGAACATGAGCAAAACAGGCAATCAGCAAATTGGGATTTTCCAAGTTTGTTCCCAAAACAACTTCAGCAGGCATAGAACACAGCACAGGACAGAATGCTAACAAGAATCAGAAGACCAATACCAAAGTGGTCATGTGTCAAAAGCTTAGAGAGGAAGAACAGCGAATGAGGCTAATCCACAAGAAGTGTTCCCAAGAAGTACTGTGTATCACCTCAAGCTGCTCACTCTAAGCTGTCTCCCAATCATCTGAAAGGAGAAACAAAATAAGATCAGCTCCTATATTCACCACATCCACTAAAGAAAGGGGGCACAGGGGAGAGGAGATAGAGGGAAGGGGAGCAGAGGAATAACGAAGCAACCCTCCTTGTCCCCCATAAAAACTATTCTGTGTGCTTTCAAAGGCCCCTTGGCACCCCAACTCTTCATTCCATTACTCTCTCCTGACCTGATGTCAGGGACCAAGCAACTAACAAGTCCCTCTGTGCAACACTGGGTCCACATAGCACAGGGGCTGAGAAACGGAGGCCTATTAAAAATGTCACTCCAGTTATTTCCCGTCCCTCTAAGGCTGTTTATAGGAAACAATATTGAGTTTAATAGCGTATTAAATGCCAAGCTCGGTGGGTGAAAGGTTAAAAGTGACAGCATTAATATACTCCTGCAAAGGGAAAGCACTAAATTACACATGAGTGTCTCTCTCTCTCTCTCTCTCTCTCT
>JADRCD010211907.1:0-10820 GCA_019843815.1 Montemys delectorum | reverse complement strand
TGTAAGCTCAGGAAAGCTGTAGACCTTCAAAAGGTTGAATCAGGCTTCCTCCAAGGGTCCAACCCAGGAGTCCTTGGGAAGGGTAAGATTAACACTTGACCAGAACCTAGTACCTTGAAGTAGAGTGGATTGATGGGTACTGCAGGAGGTAAAGAAGGGCATAGAAGGACCCATCCCAGTCTGAAAATCATCTTAAGAAAGAGAAAATGGGGCCAGGCAGTGGTGGCACACGCCTTTAATGCCAGCACTTGGGAGGCAGAGGCAAGCGGATTTCTGAATTTCAGGCTAGCCTGGTCTACAAAGTGAGTTCCAGGACAGCCAGGGCTACACAAAGAAACCCTGTCTTGAAAAACCAAAACCAAAACCAAAACCAAAATAAAACAAAAAAACAAAAAACAAAATAAAAACAAAAAAGAGAGAGAAAGAAAACGGAAGAAATTAAATAAGAGACAGATTGAAGGGACAGAGAGGTCCATAGCTAGTAGAAATATCTATGATAGGAGGTGGCATGGCAAGTGGCCACTATCTCCTAAATCTTTGCTTACTCAAGCCTAGTTCTAACTTCCTGGCAGGGACTCAGGGAGGGAAGTAATTTGGAGTTTGCCAAGTCCAGAAATAATGGTCCAAGAGATTGGCTCACTGGTACAGACCTCTTAGTAGCCTTCCAAACAGATATAGCCTGCCTGGACATCAAGTACCCTGACAGCCTGGCTGGCCACTGCCTATCTGAGAACTTGGTTTTTGCAGAACCTAACCCAGTGATAGTGGTTACACCTACCTTTCTATAAGAGAAAGGCCATCAGTCAGCAAGCGTGGCAAAGAGTGCATTTTGGGTTGGTGTCTTCCTCATGGAGTATATTCCCTTTCCCTTTCATTATCTGTGGATCTCTCCTAGGCCAAGAAGAAGAGAGACTAGCCCTTGAAACTGCTCTGATGTATGGAGCCAAGAAGACCCTCAACACTGAAGGTGTTGTCAAATCAAGGTCTGATGTGGACATGAACTTTGATGTAGAAAATGCTGTGCTGGGAAAGGACTTCAAAGTGACTATCACCTTCCAAAACAATAGCTCCAATCTGTATACCATCGTGGCCTATCTTTCCGGCAACATCACCTTCTACACTGGAGTATCCAAGAGAGAGTTCAAGAAGGAGTCCTTTGAAGAGACACTGGATCCCTTGTCCTGTAAGCTAACTAATGTGTGGGTCTCTCCGGGACTTGTTGCCTCATTCTATGTCTCCCTGTCAACACTGTCAAAGCTCTGGTTCTCACCAGATCTCAGTGTGTTAAGGGCCACATTGAAGGGGTGCTCCTAGAAAACACCCAATCCTCTTATCTTTGTGGCTCGTGAACAGAAATGAATGCTGAAATCTTCTAAGCCTAGAGGACTGTGAGTTGGAGAATTTAAGGGAAACTCATCTCTTGATATTTGGAGTGTGGTCTGTTTACCCACAGCACCAGCATCTCAAGCCTTAGGGCCCACCAGACCTCCTAAAACAGAACCGGCATTTGAGCTCTGAACTTGCCATGGAGGCTACATCAACCTCAGGCATCTCCCATAACTCCTCTGTAACTTATATTTTAAGGCAGAATCTCCCACTAAACCCGAAGCTCACCAACTCTATCTAGCCTATTTACCTAGTTTACTCTGTTTGCAGTTACAGCCAATCATCATGACTGATCAGCTCTAATACGGATGCTGAAGATCTAGACTCTAGTCCTATGCTGTGTAGCAAGAGCTTGATACGCTGAGCCTCCCACAGCTCCACCCCCCAAAGCTTTTTTTTTTTTTTTTTTTTTTTTTAAATAACAGATCAGCCTGATCCAGGGAGGACCACTGAAAGGGGAAGCCTAAGAGATATTAGGTGCCATCTCAAAGTCCGCTCAGGGCTATCCTTAGTAGGTTCTCGTCCCTGTTCATTCTCCCCGCCTCTCAGACAAATGTCTGGGCCTTTCATTGCTTACAGCAATGAATTTGGGATGCTAGAAGCAGAACAGGATGGGCATGCTGCAGGATGCATTGGGGATGGCAATTTTGAAAGGTCTCTCTCTCTCTCTTTTTTTTTTTTTTTTTTTCTGAGAGTATTAGGTGGAGTCAATATGCAGGCCTACTTTGGGCACACAAAAAAAAATTAACAGGGAGAACTATAGGAAGAGAGCTGAGTCAGAGAAAACTGGAAAGCAGTTGATAATTTGGGGCACTGTGTCTCTGGACCCAACATGTAGTCCTGGAAAAAAAACAAAAAAAGAAGAAAGGGGATATAGACACGATACTGTTCCGGAAGCAGAGCCAAACAAGCAGGCCCCACCCCACCAACAAGCCAGTCACACGTCTCTGTTGTTCCCGAGCTCCTTAGCCCCAGCAGAGCCAGAGACGTGTTCCCAGAGAAAATGAAAACCTATTCCTAAAAATTCAGATGCCAAGAAAACTACATTGAAAAAGGCGAGTATTTCTAACTTTGGTGATGTCGCTAACAATGGAGAAAGCACCATGGCATTTTCTTTGGAAACTAGATTTAGCCTTTTTGTTTTAATCCCAATGGATAGGAAAGGCTTCTCACCAAAAAGAGTAGTCAGCATGTAGGACTGCAGGGGAAACGGCTCCCATGCTTCCTGGGAACAGGCAAACACATCGATTCTGGGAATTAGATAGGTTTAACTATAAGGCATGACTGTGTCACCTCTAGATGTGTGTTCCTGGGCAGGTTGCCTAAGTGATCTGGAGTCTCTCCCCCTCGTTTCTGTATGGGAGCAATGTCACCCACACTACAGAATTGCTAGCCCATTCCCTGCCAGGCCAGATCCATGGCTAATCTTGATTGGCATACCTGGAAAGAGGAAACCTCAGCCAAGGAATTGTTTACATCAGTTTGGCCTGCAAGCATGTCGGTGGGGGCATTTTCTTAGTTACAAATTGATAGAGGAGGGCACAGCCCATGGTAGGTGGTACCACCCATGGACTGATAGTCCTGGACTGTATAAGAAAGCTGGCTCACAAACAGAGGAAGGAAGCCAGCAAGCAGCTCTTCTTCGTGGTCTCTGCTTCAGTCCCTGCCGCTGGGGTCCTACCATGAGTTCCATCCCTGTCTTCTCTCCACAGTAGCCAAATATCCCTTTCCTCCCTAAGTTATTTTTGGCCGTGGTATTTTAACACAGCCACACAAAGCAAATGAGAGCATCCAGGTTCTAAAATATGCTGGACACTGGGGAATGTACATCTTTGCAGAGTTTCTGGTCTTATAAGCAGGCAATAAAGAACCAAGCAAGCTAGCAAGTACAACATTTGATTATATGTGTAGTAGGAAACCACAAAACAGAGTAAGAGGGAGAGGCATGTTGGCCTTGCAGGGGCATCACAACCACACACACACACACACACACACACACACAAAATATCTCTCTAATAGGGTGGTGTGGAACAGAGACCTGATGGAGGTTATTCAAGCCAGACGAATCCTATTGGTATCATAGACTATCTAATGTACTCAGTGAGACACAAAGGATGAAAAACCATTCTTGTTTGAGTTGGCTTGGTCCTCAGTGTGAAAACTGATGATAGGAGAAGGTGGAGCCTTTAAGAGGCACAGCCTTGTGGAAGATAACTAGGATATGTGATCCTAATTGACCTTGGAAGGATTGGTGCTGGTCTGTGGAGTGAGTCAATTCCTGAGAGAGCAGCTTATTTTAAAGTAGGGCTCTTTTGCAAGCAGGGCCCCTTATGGACATGACAAGTTTCCTTCCTGTTATGCCAGCACCATGCTGTTTGGCTGTTCCAACCACTAATATGAGACAACTAAATCTATTTTCTTTATAAATGTCCAAGCCTCTATCATTAGAGTACAATAACAAAATCATACTCAAAAAAGGAACAAAAGCAGCCATGAAAAGTGATTGGCTTATCTCATATAAGGACTATCCCCCCTCATACAGACTTGGGCTTTATTTCCTGCCACCAAGCCTGGCCACCTAAGTTCTATCCTCCACATGGTAGAACAAGAAATATGCTTAAGCCCACACACAATGGTATTTTTCTAAATTAAAAAATAAGGAAGATCACACTGGCTGCTGTGATGAGAAGCTCAGAAGCTCACAGAAGCAGACATGAAGCTTGAAGGCTAGTTAGGATGCTCAAATCACCATTCAGTTGAAAAGTGGTGATCATGTTGACAGTGCTAAGAACAAGTCTGATCTGCACATGTTCTGAAGATAGAGTCCACCTGATTGGCCTGTGCCCATGAGAGGAAGGAGTGGATGAAACTCCATGAGTGACAGGTGTGAAATGCCTTGACATTCCTATTGACATTCCTATTACCTTCCAACATAGTGGAAAACTCAGGCTGGGTTAAAATGGTTAAAAACATGAAGGTAACAGAACCTAGATTCCCCCCTGGGCAAGGACATTGAACCAATGGGTGTGAACTGGGGTCCTGAGTGGAACTGTCTATAATCCATCACATCTCTCTACACCAGAAATAGAGCACACATCCCCTTTCCAACCTCACACAATACCCTTTCAATCTTCCTTGCCTCCTTAACCTAATTAAAGGATGCTCTCAAGCCATTCCCTGGCTGCAGAAGTAACACAACCAGCCACTGTGGCCTCATGCTTGCTCCCAGCCTTCCCACCATGATGGATTGTATGCCCTCAGATCATAAGCCAAAATAAACCTTTCTCCCTGCAAAAATTAAAAATTTGGGGGATAACTTTATGAGTTAATGGATTGAAATGATGTATTGTATTTCTCTACTGGGTCATTCAAGTAGGGACCCAAACCTAAGCCCATTATAATACAGCTCCATCAGTCAGACCACCCAGGGCTTGTCCCAGATCACTTCAAGGGAATTAGAAACTCATTCTTCTTTTGCTAATTTATTAATTAATGTAGGTAGGTGGCATCAATTGCGTGCAATAAAATGCATGTTGTAATCTGAAATAAATTCTAGTCTTTTGCAAAATCACACACATCTGACCCTAATCAAGCATTCTTCAGTGCTTCTATTGCAAATAAAGTTTTCTAAGGAGAATGAAAAGCAGACTTTTCAGATTGGTGATTAAAGGGAATGTGTGGGCTAGAGTCAGCTTGGGAGATTTGAATAACTTAAACCACCCAGTACCTTCAAAGGTGTTATCATTGTCACTTGGCTATATTTAGTTTCCTTTGCTTTTTGGAAGAGATGAGGCAGCTCCAGCCTGTGTCTCCCTTGGCTTTCCCCAGACACCATAAATGATGTTGGCAGCCTCCCATCTCCACCACTCATACAGTGAAAATCTATTCCTCCTTCTCTTGCCGAGTTTAATAAACTTTATCTAGAACAATTTCTTGTGTGGTGGCACAACATGGCACTTATATAATGGACTATTTCAGGAGCACTGTTCTCTGGGGCTCTGGTGCGCAGCCCCATTTCTTCAGTGCTGTGATTGAGAGAATGGTTTGCCTCCAAGAAGAAGGCAGCCCTGAGGCTGAGACTAAAAGTGATGATAAGAGCCTCTGCAATGACGGGTACAAAGGAGATGGACAAGTCATGCTATCCTAGGGAAACCTAGTAGCCAAACTCATCCCCCTAAGAAAAACCAGATGAAAACCACTGTTTATTACGATTCCTGGAAACACCAAGGGACAAAATGCACTGTCTCTAAGGACATACATACCTGAGCTCAGCCTGTAGAACTGTTCTTTGGGCTCTAGAATCCTGGGCTATGCAAGATGGAGCCACAGAGTGAGCGAATGGACCCGGGATACAGATACAACTCTGCATCCTCAGCCCCCACGGAGACTAAGGGGAGTGAGACTACTTCCCATCCTCCATGCGATTCTTCAGGGCTTATCCTCTACCCTGAAAGCTAGCAGTAGGGTTTCCACACAGAGATCTTCCCAATCACAAAGAGGAGATAAGGAGCTCCATGCTCCTTTTCCACCATCTTGGGATTGCCTTGACCCAGGTCAAAGCTTGCATGGTGGAAGCTCCTAGTATCCACCTTTAATATCTCTGTTTACTCTTTCCATTTTACAGCAGCAAAAGCAATGCTTGGGAACTTTGACAACTCTTGTCTGTAGTAAGACCTCTCTGACTATTACATTTCCAGTGAATTCTTTCTTCACCCGTGAGACGGGAGAGCTCATCCCTGATTGATTCTTTGTATCTTACTTTTGCTGTGTTCCTGGTGACTTGTATGCTAATGTGGGGCGGATGGGAGAGGGAAAGTAAGCCATATGTATACCAGTCTCATCCAGGTCTTGATGGCAGCCTTGTTGGTTTTTCCTCCCTCCAGTCAAGAAAAAGGAGGTGCTGGTCAGAGCGGGCGAGTACATGAGCCACCTTCTGGAACAGGGCCTCCTGCACTTCTTCGTCACAGCACGCATCAATGAGACCAGGGATGTCCTGGCCAAGCAAAAGTCCATAGTGCTGACTATCCCCAAGGTCACCATCAAGGTCAGTGAACATCACATCTCAGACAAGAAAGGAGGGCAAAGTGCTTAGTCAGGTAGCCAGACTGTGTGTTCATGTGGGGGGAGGAGGGGGTGTCCAAAAGACATAATGGAGCTAGGATCCTCCTGTTCTTTGAAAGAAGCAAGCCATTCTATATATAGTCACATACATATAACACTCCTCCTCTCTCCTTATTTAAATATATAGATGTGACTGCAGATATAAATATAACCTGTGGTATAAACACACTTGTGGAGGAAGATAAGGATGTGTGATGGAGACAGAGACTCAGAGCTCTCTGTGTCTTCAGAATAAAGTGGGTCAGGCTTGCAAACTACCTACACTGGCCCTTCTGCATTTGGGGCAGTAATGTCATTCATTGAGGTGTGACTGTATGCAGTAGGATGGGCAAGCTGCAAGCTGAAGTGTACAGCTGGAGAGAGCAATAGCTGGATCTACAGATGCTGTTATAAGCACCAGCTAGATGAAGATATAGAGGAATCCCAGTTGTTCGGAAAGTTCCTTCCTGCTTGTTCCTGTTCACAGTCCTCCCCACTCACCAAGATGACAAATTTTCTGGCTTCTGTCACCATGGCTTGTTTTTCCCACTTGGATCATGGCTTTAGTTGTGCAGAGAGTGCAGAGTTAGTTGTCCAGACAGTATAGGGTATTTCTTCTCAGGTTGCATAGGGGAGTTGGTTAAAGGAAAGCCAGAGAAATGGGGTTACCTGCCTCTCAGCAGCATAGGCTAGCTTCTGGTGGCATCAGTAGACAGCCACACCAAGGCCCCTTCCAAGCACTGGAAGCCAAGCATCCAGTGGTCACTTTGGAGAGTGGCATTTTATACCATCTGGATGTGGCCTTAAAGAATTTCCCTGGTGTCTGGAGAGCATTCGTCTTTTAAGAGACTGAATGACTAGTATAAATCCTCCTAACATGAAGTATCCTAAAGTAGCTAAGTAATCTAAGTGGCCTCAGAGATGAGGCCCTGGGCAGGAGTGAGAGATGAGCCCTGTTTCTTATGAACCAATTTTTAAGATAATGGCTATTGTGTGACATTCAATATGGCTGCTCTGCTTGCTTATGTATTGGACCTTGGCAGCTGCTATCAAAGTATATCACATATCTAACTGAGGTTTTAACACTCAATAACCCCTACAGATAAGTAGTGCAAATGTTCCCACTTTATACATGAGAAAACTGGAATGCAGAGAGGCTGTAAAACTCGTGCACAATCGCATTGTCATCAAGACGTAGAGCTAGGTCTCCAACTTCAGCAGTCCAGTTACAGAAGCAGTGTGAGAACTGCCTCATCCACATCTCAAAATCTGGCTGTGTGTAGATGGTACATGGAACACTCCAAGATGAGGCTCGCACAAACCTGAATATGTGTAGGGCCCATTGAGGGACAGAATGTCAGAGCCTCTGCCTCTAGAAAGGTCTATGTGATCATCCCTTCTGTTCTTGAATTGCAGCCACTTAGTGTAGACCTATTGTGATTGGTACTGACTGCACAGCAGGCCTTAAGAGGCAGAATGCCAATGAGGATGTATAGGCTGAGGGAATCAGAATCAGAATTCTGTAGGTAGAATCAGAAACAAATGCTAAACAGGAAAACAGGGCACTTGGGTTACTCCAGGGGTGCCATATTGCTAGGAGAGCACGAATTCATTAGCTCGGGGCACAGGGACCACAGTAGCAGGAATCACACTGGCTCTCCTGTAATCAGAGACCTTGAAGATGTCCCTCAGCCACACAGCAAAGGCATCTTCTGCTGCTCTTAGGGGAGTGTTAAGCAGAGCCTGTGCCCATGCTTAGATCTCTGCCTTGCCCACCAGAGACAGTTCTCATGTTCACCTCATTATGAAGCAATGGCTTGTCCTTGCCAAGATCTCAGGAGAAGTTTTTCTGAGCTGTGAAGTGTTCAGACCACAGCACAAAATAGAATTTAATTGCACCACTGATAATAAAATGTGTGTATAGAAGAAACTGATACTTTTGATCTTTTGGGGTATTATTAATTAGAAAGGTTGGATTTTTTTCTTTTAGGTTTCTTTAAGAGCAACTGAACTCCCATGCAATTCTCCCATGGCAGAATTGCAGAGGTCTCATTCCACAAGTTATCAAACCAGGGCAGGACTGGAACCAGGATTGGCTGGGTTTGGTTTGGGTTAATTTCCATGA
Organism: Montemys delectorum; assembly: GCA_019843815.1. NCBI lineage: Eukaryota > Metazoa > Chordata > Mammalia > Rodentia > Muridae > Montemys > Montemys delectorum. The sequence continues at coordinate 2,209 of JADRCD010211907.1, read as the reverse complement.
CAGAAGTGGGGATACTGGTTCTGGGGGAAACTCAGAGTCAAAGACATTTCCTGAGACAGAAGATCTGGTACTGTCCAGGGCTAAGACTGGAAAAACTATAGATGAGGCATTATCACACAAGCCATTAACCATTAACCCCACTAATGTCAAGGTTAAAGTAAATCCAAACAGGTAAAGAGATGTGCCAGGGGAAAGGACTGCACACCCTAATGCCACTCAGATATCACCCAGCTGTAACAAGTCTGGATTTCAGAAATTACAGGTAGTGTACTAGGCACCTGTGACACTGGAGACAGAGTGAAACAGAGCTGTATCCTTCAGAAGCCAGTCAGGTACTGGAAGTGATGGAAAGGGCTCGGGAAGGGGAAGAAGGGGCTTGCTGTTAGCAATACTGGAAAGATGGTAAGAAAATACTCTGTTGGACTATTATGTGGGAGAGCACTTCAGAGAACTAAGTCACATAAACGGCATAAAACAGGAGCTCCAAACACACTAAAACTATAAAGCCCACAATGGTTCAAAACATGTGATCCAAAATTATCTACAACATGTCATCTCACCAAATATTAGGAAAATGCTGCCGGACAGTGGTGGCACATGCCTTTAATCCCACCCAGCACTTGGGAGGCAGAGGCAGGCGGATTTCTGAGTTCTCGGCTAGCCAAGTCTACAGAGTGAGTTCCAGGACTAGAATACATTGTCCGTGCCTTTGAAGCAAGGATGAGCTCACAGCAGACTGAGCCTCTCACAGATCCTGCGTATGGATGGATACACCAGGCACAGGATAAACATGAAAGAGGTAGTTAGGGGGACAGATTCTTCCAGCTTCATTCTGCAGACAAGAGGAGGAGGCGGCAAGTGCGCTGACAGTAGTGATGGCAGCTGAGAGATATTAAGCACTGGAATTTTAGTAATGCCCTTGTATCATCTTTTTTGAGAGGTAGGTATAACCGTAACCTTCATTGTGCAGAAGCCCAGAGAAGATGACCAAATCATGAGCCCTGCATCCAAGGGAATTTAAAACTGTTTTCTCCACAGGACACCCATGTAACCCTACCAAGTCACTGAGACTCCCAGAGTCTGTTTTTCCACTGAAATGAGAATGGCAATAGCAATTCTTTCATCATGGTGTCTTTGTGTTGAATGGGCCAAGGATGGCTACAGCACAGTAAACAGTTGATGCATGCCACTGGCTCTTAACTATAGTTGCTTATAAGTAACCATCTCATGGACATACTTGATCAGGGAAGGACAGCCCTCTCTCCCAGGTCTCTCTTAGTGTACATGCGAGACCTCTGGACTACATTGTTCTCCACCCTGGGACTTTTATAGGAAGCAGGAGTGGTGGCAGCATCGACAGGAAGGTTTGTGGATCGCAAAGTAGGAAGATCACAGCTATGATGAATTACCAAGAATATCAAGGGAATAGGCTGTCATCAATGAATGGTTATCTTTCCACCAGCAGAGATGGAAAGAGAAACATCTAAATACCAGAGGAAAGCATGGGGAATTGTGTGGAGGGCAGGGTGGACCATAGAAGTGGCTTTGTTTAGGGTAGAGGTTGAGAGCCAAGGAAGACTAAAGATAGCCTCAGCGGAGCATGTAGAGACATTTAGAGTTGGCTCTAGAATGTGTTTGGTGAAGCCTTGTCATTGGTTCCTAGAACAATGCTTTGGTGGAAACTCTGCCTCCCAAGAGTTATACAGTCTTGGCCCCAAAGCATTTTCTTTTGGGACACTCAGGTTTGACCCCAGCAATGGAGCTGCCTGAAAGCTAGAATCCAGATGTTCTCCCCATCTCCCTTTTTAATGCAAATCTTGACATCCTGGAATGATACTAGATCTGACCATCTGAATCTAAGCTATTATCCATCAAACCACATGGTCCTGTAGCCAGGTTCTTACATAATAACAGGCATATCTCAGGCTTCATTCATCCCCATGGCAATAGAGACTGGGTTTGAGTTAAATTTGTCCCCATTTAACTATGCCCAGCACCCACCACTCATGAGTCATAGTGTGTGATCCTCATATGGGAAATGGCAGGGGGAGACACTCATTAAACTTTAATGAGCATACATCTCTTTTTCCGTGCTATCAAAATATTTTGATGAGAAAAGTATATTTTATTAAAAGCAGACTTGGAATTTTTCTCTGCCTTCCCATGTGTTGATTGTCAAAAGCTGCTTTAAGTCTTGGGGAAAAGGCTC
>JADRCD010211906.1:0-14644 GCA_019843815.1 Montemys delectorum | reverse complement strand
TACACACACACACACACACACACACACACACACACACACACACACACACATATATGGTGGGGAGGGCAAGAGGGAGAGGGAGAGGCAGAAACAGAGACAAAGAGGCAGACATCTTTCAGAAAGGGTGGAAAACTAGGCAGGATACTCAGGGATGTAATGTATCATTTAAAGCACTCCCAAACTTACTCCAGCTAGGTCTCGGCTCTAGATAACCCACCTTGCTATGAGTTGTCAAGGCATTAATTCAAAGATAAACCCATTCCTTTGCTTACCCAGTTCTCTTGATAGGACCACAAGCAGCGAAGCCTGCCTTAAACAGATGAGCATTTGGGGGAGCGTACTTCATCGAGAAACCAGAAGGAGATGAATAAAGTAGAGCACAGCAAAGAATTGTGATAGAAAGCCAAGACAGCATAGTGCAGCACTGACTGATCAGTGCCATTTATGCGGAGGAGACGGCTTGGTAGGTGAAGCACAGGGGCCTGAGTTCCGGTCTCCAGCAGCAATCTAAACCCAGGTAGTTGTGGTGGTCTGCCTGTAGTCCCAGCACTCGGGGGGCAGAGTCTGGGGGACCACGAATGATCTACATGACTCGACTTAGCCAAATTGGTGAGTTCTGGGTAACTCTGCTTCAGTATATAAGGCGGGATGTGAACAGAAAGGTACCTGATCTCAACCTCTCGCTTCCACTTAGAGAAGCACACCTGTGTATGCACACCTACACAGACACGCATGTATCCATACATGGGCCAATGTGAAAACACCTGCACACCTACCACCCCACCTGTCAGAGTTTTGTCGAGTTTTAGAAAATAAACACAAATTTCAAAAATTGTTCTAAAGACACACATTATGAAATGCTAGATTTATGAGAAATTACAATTATATGATCAAAAGAGAAAGAAAAAATCTCTAAGTAGTGTCTTCAGTTGCAGGATGAAAGATATTACATTTTTACCTAGGTCTTATTAAGAAAAGATAAATGCAGAACATTTTAAGAATAGAAAAGAAAACAAAGGGAAGGACAAAACAGTGTTGGAAACAAAGAGAACAGAAAGCAGGAGGCCAGACATTAGTAAAGATTCCCTGGCGGCGGAGGATATTCACCACCCAGTGCGATGGTAGGATGTGTTCCTTCCCAGCTTGAGTTAATAAGGGAGATGCTTTTGAAAACCAGGTTTGATACTTCATACAATACAGCAAAGCAAATCTAGGAATATGCAAATCTCCCAACAATATAAACAGATAAATCGTCAAAAATACGATTAAAGGTTTTCTGACCTTCAGAATGTCTAGAGAATGGTCGTCAATATTTCCCATTCGCAGTGCGTTTTAAGTCGCCTTTATTAGCGGTAGTTTTAGTAAGCAAATTGCTTGTGACTCATTTGAGATTCCGTTAATTGATTTCTGTTTAAATCTACTATGAAACTTAAAAACAGTTTCCTTACATAAGTTTCAGTTCAAAGCAAAGATCAGATCCACATTTGTGAGGATTTAGAAAATATTAGCTCCATCAGAAGCCAGAAGTAGGGCGTAAGCAGTGTAATTCATGTTCTAAATCTGGAGTCATCTGTGCGAACGCTGTAAGAGTAGAAGAGCACCAGAAAACAACGCATGTCAAAATAGCGAGAACATTCTAAACCTAGCACTAGAAAGCAGGGCATCCCTCACCCTAAGCAGGTCAGGTTTACCCCACAAATGAAAGGGGGTTTTTAGTTCTTTCTGTAATAATTGCATCAACAGTTTGAGCAAAATGACTCACAGGAGGGTTTTAACGTAAGTCTTTTTACTAGAGATTTTTAACAGATTAATTAGATGTTAATAGACACATGACCTCTCTGTTTCCAGCTTCTACATCTTAAAATGCTTAAAATGATAATGGTTTGTACCTCAGAAGTTCCTCATGGGGATTAAATTAATTAATTTAGCTAACATGTTAACAGTGACTGGAAGTGTCAAATAAATCTTAGCTACAGTTTTAAGAGCTCTGTCCTTTAAAACTGAGATCACTATGGTTACAAGCACCAATACAATAGGGCCATCTCTTCTGTTTCTGGAGCCAGTGTGATATTTAATAGAAAAACTTTAAAATTGTGGATCATTGTTACTGAGTAAAAATGTGCAGTTTCACTTTTTCTATAAAAAATATACTTTTTATAGAAATCCGAGGTGGCACATTACTCCAAGAGTCACAACGATTATGTGAAGACCGCCGTCTTCTAATTGTCGTCAAATGGAGACTAGCACAGTCAGGCTGTTACGACTCGGTTCTAATAAAGTGAAAGATATAAAAGTGAGTGTTCAGGATTTGAGAGCCATTTTGGGTAGCAGAAACTAAACGGGTTATTTGGAAACGGTAAGTTCTTCTCTGTGAAGACAAATAACAGGAACCTTTGCACTGACTTTGGACACAGCACTCTAGAGGAAGAGGGAGGTTGGAATCTGTGCATTGGAGGTCAGCCTGGTCCATGTAGTCGGTTCCAGGGCAGCCAATGCTGTATAGTAAGAACATGTCATAAAAACAAAACACACAGAAAATAAAAGCAAACAAAACAAAAAAAACTCAACAAACTAGTCAAACAAATAAAGCAAAACAACAATAAAAACACAGCAAGTAAACAAACAAACAGAACTCCCCAAAGTAACAAAACAGTCAAGGAAAAATCCTAATGAGCTACTTCAAGGATCATAGCAACATAGGATTCAGTTTGTTGATAGCTACTAAAGACTAGAACCAATAAAGGAATAAGTTGGATTTATTTCTGGAAAATAGTTATTTTTCTTTAATACTGTTTTCTCTATTTTTTTTTGTCCAATATACTTTGATCATACTCTTTTCTCCTCCTCCCTGCTCATTCCTTAACCACCTTCATGTTTTTTTCTCTTTAAAAATATAACTAAAGAATTAAGAGTCCAAGAGCATGTTCACTGTAGCTGCAGTCCTTCTCTGTATCATTTACACACTAGAAACACAATGCAGGCTGGAAGCAGACAGACCCCCATCTAGAATATGTAGCTTGACTATACAGCAATCTAGAATATGTACAACATGTATATAATTAGTGAAAGTTCATAAAATACTGAAAATACTTATTGTAATATATTTATTCATTTCTTCTTAATTTTCTAATACTTCTTAAAAACATTTTTTTTGGGGGGGATAGCGATCTTTGAGATGATTTTATATACCTAAGGGTGGCTTTGAATTTCTTCTGTAGCCAAGGCTGACTGTGACGTTCTGATCTTCCTGCGTCCAGTGCCAGAACTACTGACATGCTCAAACTTCACATATAATTATTGCATCTTTTGTAACTGGAAACGACATTTAAAAATTATAATAGCTAAAATTTAAGTGAAAAAATTAAAATATGTATTGGCATTGAAAACTACAAAATAGTTTATATTTAAGTAATTGATAGTTACATGTTTTAAGGCTTGTGAATCTATATCAACATAAAACGTGAATGCAGTGAATTACAGCATTTTATCCTCACACTGTTTATATTAACCTGTTCGTTCAGAGTAGATCAGAGATTTCATATGTGAATGAATTCATTTCTCAAGGGATTGATTGGAAACTAGAGTAAGCAAATCTACGAAAACTACAGCTCCGCTCTTATTCCACCTGTGACTGAGGAGGGGAAGCATTGTTTCTCCTCCGGTAGAAGGAGTCCACTAACTTGGACCTATAATGAACAGTGTGAGAAGTTGACAATACTCGCAAAGGAATGTGGAAGAGGTTAGGGCTTTGGAGTAGATGTTCCCATACTGTCCTATTCTGAAAGCGAAGCACGGGAACTCTTCAGTGACTACAAATATACATGGGGCGATAGGTCTTATCATGAAATGTAGCAATGGATAGCTCTCCATGGAGTGTCTAGTTTCCCACAGTGGAGATCTGGCATAAATATTCAGGAAGTTTGCATATAGGGGTATCTGAGAGCAATTCTAACAATCAAAACTCAATTTCCTGCTTCCTTTCCAAATGGGACTCAGCAAATCTGTTGCATTGTATAATTTATTTGTATTCTATTTTTTCCTCTCTCTGCCATTCTAGGTACTATTTATTTTTATGCAGCAATACATTTTTTTTTTTTTTTACATGGAATGATTGTCTTTATTTTAAAGAATTTTCTTAAGCATTTCTTGCAAAGCTTTTCTTGGCTTTTGCTTTGTATTCATATGCAGATTCAAAGTTTTAATATTTCTGTATAAGAGCCTTGAGGGTAAGAACAGGTAATGAAGTAGACATGTAACCATGAGAGGTGAAAAAGAGATGGAGCTGCACACTTTTAAAACATGTGAACAACATCCATATAGAATTCTCAGTCCTAAGACCAAGCAGGCTCATGGGCCTACTTGTCTGATTTGAATTTGTTAGCACTTTTGTTTAGCCCTCCATATTGTGCTGCAACAGCCATGGCCGCTTATCTCCCTCCCTCGCTTCCTCCTCCCCGCCTTCTTTCCTATCTTCCTTCCTTTTCATGTTTACCTAGAATCAACGTCTTTTTATGAATTTACGGTCCCTCTTATATTGACTATTTCATTAAAATATGCATATGACTGACTTCTTATTGCCCATCATTGAATACGAATGAGATAGCTCCATGCTTATCTTCCTGTCATATTAACTGGCATCTTGTCACTTTTCTCTGCCATGCGCATTGCACGTCTTCGGAGCTCTTGCAACATTAGACATTATCTTATTTAGTTTGTATTGATTTATGTCTCTTTTACATTGTAACACAAAGAGAGAACAGAGCCATTATTTCCGTTACCATCAGGATCCACTGTTTCTTCTGAGTGTCTAGGACAGTTTCGGCCCATAGGACTTGTTTGACAGTTATTTAAAGATTGGAAGCCAACATGAGTTGTAACAAATTTGACACAAGATTCTTGCCCAGCGTTTCTTTTTCTTTTTCTTTTTTCCTGCCATCACCTCTCTAATGACTTTTTAAAAATATTTCTAAACATTTTGCAAAAATGGTTTCACTTTTTGTTCGGATAATTTGATCTACACAGTGACTGTAGAGAAGATAAAAGCTGGACTGAGTGGTGGACTGGGCATGGCCAGCTCTGGCTTTCCGAGGCTTTTAAAGGAGGTCATGTAGGCAAGGGGGATGGAAAGGGTTGACCTTAGCCTTTGTCACAGGGGCATGCTACCTGTGCGTCGTCACTGAATACAGCAAGTTTTCTCCAGTCGAGTCCCCATTTGTCAGACATTTTATGAAAACACAGAGTTTGCCTTTATGACAGTGTTTTTGGCCATGGTGCATAGTCTACATTTACTGAATTTGCAAAGGGTCTTAGAAACATCTTGAGAAATTCTAAGTTATTTGTGTCATGTATTCCACTGTTTCTAATGCATGATCTGTAAAGTATTTTATAGTTTTGTAACTAAAGAAATTAAAGGAAATAATTAAACTTGGATATTAAAGTTATTAAAAATCTTGAATATTAAAGTTTTTTAAAAATGGAACTTCTAAATCAAATCTGTAGTTTAGTTTAATGATAAAATTTGAATATGTATAATCTTTCCGGTAAACAGATTCAATATTAAAAATGTAAACATATGAGAAGAAAAATTTTACTTTTGCTCTTTCAGGGTCAAGCAGTAAAGATAACAATTATTTTTGTGGTAATAATATCCAGCATTAGCTTTATAGTGAACAATTTAATATTTAATGTCATTAAATTAGTATTTAATATTATGTTGTAATAATTTGAACTTGCAGTTCACAGTTTGAAATGTGAATGAAAAAACAGGTTTATGTCTAATTGAAGTATACCTCTGTACTTTTATTAAATTTTCAAACTATCGCTAATCTTGCATAACTAGTAAACATGAATCAATTAGAAGTCTCAGATATATTGAATATGAAGACTAATCAGGAATGTAACACCTTCTCTCTACAAATAAAAATAAATTATTTTAAGAGACAAGGATGCCTAAGAATGCTGTTGTTTTTTAAATTCTGTTGGAGCTAGCTGAAGGGAAAGGCCTCGAGGGCAGTTGACGCTACTTACACTGTATACATATTTGTGCGACAGTTGGAAGAGTGAACATTTCTCGTCCCCCTTTAACTGCATTAAAAGAGCCTTGCAAAAGCGTGCGGACTCGGGTTTCACGCTCTTTGCAACCGAATTCCTTTCCTTTTCATATTTTAAATTTGTAACATGCCCTATATAGGCTTTAAGTGAGTGCCCTGCTTTCAGGACTTCTAAAACCCCATCGCTTTGAACAGCGTGCCACATGGCAGTTCTACAAACATAAAGGACCCAGCTGTTAGAATGGAAAATACCATATAAATTACAGTGGAAGGATCTTGTTGGACTACTTTGGAGAACCCAGTTGAGTTCTTTAAGGGAAAGGGATACTGACTTTAAAAGCCCTCACAGAATGCTGCCTTGGTTCTTTGTTTTATTTAGATTATAATCTCAGGCTAGCAATTGAAATGGAAGCTTTATTTACCTGAATAAAGAAATTTTTTCCCAGTAATTTCTTGTGTTCTCTTATCTCTGGCCTCCTGCAAATGACTTGTGGGATTTGAAGTTGTCATAGTTAATTCTACTTTTAAGTATAAATGTCACAGACAGGTTTTAGTTGTGTCTTCTCCATCTTTAAAAGCAAAGGTAGCTCACAGAACTTCCTTTGGAGTAAGACTGCTTTGCCCCAGCAACCTACACAGCAGTACTTTCTAGTACTATAAAAGCTAGTCAGCATGGAGGATGTTTCCTGGTTTGTAAGACGAGTTTTCCATGTCTATTGCAAATGTGTGTGTGTGTGGTGTCTTCAGGCAACAAGAACTTACTATCAAGTTCTGGTGGGTGGTCAAGAGCTATTGCAGTTGTCTGCATTGTTTTGGTCTCTCCAGATCTCTCCTGGCGAACCACCGGGAGGCAAGTGTCTGATAACCATGCTGAGATTCTAGGAGACAAGTGTCCTATAGCCATGCTGAGATTTTAATTTGACAGCCTACAACTTTGGGAAGGAGCATTAATTCTTGGGTAAGTTGACTTCAAATATATACTCTTAAAATAAGTAAATATACACCTAATGAAACTGTAAGTTTCCTCTGTCTCTGATTATATTTAAGGCCTGCTTCACAGAAGGAACTCCACACCTGGTACTGTAAACCTGGCCAGGAACCCATGTTTGGGGAGCTCACAGGCCCCAGGTGTAATCCTATTACTTCTATTTTGCTAAATGGACACAGTATCCAACTGCCCTTAAATTAATATCCTTATATCCGTGTACTAGGACAGCCCTCGTACTTCATCAGAGAACTTTCTTAATGCAGAGTCACAACTGGTCAAAGTACAGAGTGTCTGTATTTCCAGTCACACATGGGACATCTGTATTACCCACCCACTCAAAGCTTAGGACCAATCAAATCACTGAAGAGACAGGAAAGGTTGTAATGTAAGGGTTGGGAGGTTGGAGAGGTCCAGAAAGAAACAGTGTCTTGGACACAAAGCATTGCCAGTTCCACGAACTCACAGCAGTTGTGGTTCCCTGCACAAGAACAGTGCAAGATGAAGTCAATGTTCCTACAGACAGGGGAGCAACCCTTGAGCTCCTCCTAGCTTAGGGCCTATTGGCTGTTGATGCTTCTGGAACAAGGGGAGTCAACTTTCTTTAAGGGTGTGACCCCTGGTATATAGGCAGCACAAACTGTATTTGGTGAGAGGGGGAAGGAGTAAGGTATTTGGAGTAGGGTAGGGAAGAGAGATGGATATAAGTGGGAGGAGGTAGGTAGGGGGAGGAATGTATATAAATATAATCAAAATATATCATACACATTTGAAAGTCTCAAAGAATTAATAAAATATATTTTTCACAAAGTAAATGTAAACTTCATCGGTTAAGGGAAGAACAGAGGCTTCTTTGGTTAGAATGGCCTAGATTTTAGAAGCACTCTGGAGTCCGCACTATGAGTATTCTTATTTCAAATATGCGATTCTGAAGTGAGAAGTTTTCCTTGCACATAGTGATAATTCCAATGAGGTCAAGGAAACTCTAGTTAGGAAGTTGACTCCTTTGTTTCTGAATGTTACCTCCCCGTCTGGTTTCATCCAATGTTCAGGGAAGGGTGTACAATAAGGTTAGCTAGAGTCTCACTTTGTCTCTTCCTTTTTGTTAAGGTACTTGGGGACACCATGCTTGGGGATATCAGCAAAACTCTTCACAAGTTGTGACCTTGGGATTGGATCTTAACGCATGTCAGAGAGTGGCTATTTTGAACTCAGTCTTGCTTCCTTGACATCTAAAGAAGACACACACACATTGCCTCACTTCCTATCAGCTGTTTCAAAGGCTCAGGTGAGCCTGTTCTGTATCATTGCCTGCTCTCCCACTTGACTAAGAGGCTAGAGAGAACGGGGATACATTGGCTTCTTATTCCAGGTTCGGTTTCCAGTAAACCATCTTGTGCGTTGCTTCCTAGTGTAGACAGTCTTTAGACAGGGATAGTGATGACTAGGAGAACCTATGAGAATTAGCAGTCCCAGCCTAATACCTTTGTATGGAATAGAAATTTGGCATCATTTAGAGAGAGGCAGTGTAAAAGATGAGACAACTTTAACGTTTCTCTTCTGAGATAATGGAGGAGGAGTTCATCTCCTCATGAAACGTTTTAAGTCATGCCATGCTGACTGTGTAAAAAGAGATGTGTGGTGAGAAGCATGAAGGGGATCGTTTCTGATGTTTTTGCTATGTAGACATAGCCAGGCGATTTCACAATAGTCATCCTTTGAAAGAATAAACACACTGAACTTAATATTCAAATAATGTCACCCACTCATTTAACTCGTAAGAAAAAATAAAATAAGTAAAAGCAGTAAGATCTGATGAATATATTTGCGATGTTACTTTACAATAAAATGAAAAAAAAAAAAAAGAAAAGAAAAAACAGGATGATCAATTGCCTATTATAGAATCAGGTTAATGCTTGCTGTGCCCAGAGCTTCAGCACTTGACAAAGAACTGAGATTCATCAAATGTTAAACACATGGCTTTAATGGTTCATATTAGGAAAATTCCTGTGGGAATTGTGCTGGTTCTGAGGTTGTATTCACTTCACTTATTTCTTTCCTGTGGCTTTCTTATTTCCCTATGGGATGTATTTCATGTGTCCATTATTGCTTTGAAGATTTTTCATTTCTATCTCATGCTTAACACTTGCCATTGACTTCTTGTATAACTTAGGAGAAATGAATGGCATTCTTCCCCATGGGTACTAGTCTTTATGAAGTATATCATCCTGTGCTATTTAGGAAAAAAAAACTATAGTTTTACTTCTTTTATATTCAAAGAAAGTTTTACTTTTTGGTGCCATCATTTTGGAAACTTTGATTTTTTTCCATGATGGTTCTCTATTTTTTAGAACAAAGCAAAATGATAGGTAGTCTGCACTTTTGTTTTTAGATATTTTTAAAACCTTTGGATAAAATGATGACTGAGAGGGTAGAAAGGTTCCTCTTTTAACCGGATGTTTGAGTCTTAGCTATCTTTACATTTCTGAACTTCATCATGTTGGTAGTGAACAAAGGAATCTGAACTCTAATAACAATGTGCATTTTGCCATCCCAGAATGAAGTTTTCCAGCTGGCACTGAGGATGTGTTCATAAAAACCTTGACTGACAGGCATAGAAACTGTCTGGGTGTTTTTGGTGGTTTCTTTGAGTTGATAGACGAAAAAAATGTGGTGTGTTTTGAATATAAATTGATCAGCATTGATAACAAGAGGCCAAGAAATATACACTGGTGAAGGTGCTTACAAAATGAATCATGGCAAATGTTCAGATTTTTATCTCAGAGAGTGTATCTGTTCCTTTTCTATTTTTATTAAACTTGAATGATTAAACAGAAAGCAGTTTAAAAGGAAAAAAATGCTGTGGTTTGAGGCAAACTTACATCCAAAGGACAACTTCTTGTGTTCTTTAATTTAATCTTTACATTCTATGGTGGCGTAGTCTTTCCTCAGAATTTCCCCTCCCATTCTTACCTCACATGTCTACCACACAATTTTACAGTTACTGATCATTTCTGCTACACTCTTCCTTTGTAAGTTAGAAAGATGAAGGAGAAGGAAGAGAAGGAGGAGGAGGAGGAGGAGGAGGAGGAAGAGGAGGAGGAGGAGGAGGAGACAAACATCTTAATCTTATCAGACATTTTAAAATTATGAACAGATTACTTGATCATAAGAATGCTACTTTAGGCCATTTTCTCTTTGGTGACTTTCTAAGGCAGGACCAGCCAGAAGGCACAGGCCTCAAAAGTCACAGGGGAGTCGCAAGGCAGCAAGGACAGGACAAGCTCTAGTCAGAGACACCAAGAACATCTAATACCAGAGATCAAGAGATGGCAAAAGGCAAATGCAAGAATCCTACCAACAAAAACCAAGACTACTAGACTTCATCAGAACCTAGTACTCTCACTGCAGCAAGTCCTGGATATCCCAAAACACCTGAAAAGAAAGATTTGGATCTAAAATCATATCTCACAATGCTGATAGAGGAACTTAAGAAGGACATGAATAACTTCCTTAAAGAAATACAGGAGAACACAGGTAAAGAGGTTCAAGCCCTTAAAGAGGAAACAAAAAAATCCCATAAAGAATTACAGGAGATCACATGTAAACAAGTAGAAGCATTTAGAGAGCAAACTCAAAAATCCCTTAAGGAATTGCAGGAAAACACAAACAAACAGGTGAAGGAATTGGGTAAAACCATCCAGGACCTAAAAATGGAAGTAGAAAAAATAAAGAAATCACAAAAAGAGACAACTCTGGAGTTAGAAATATTAGGAAAGAACTCAGGAAACATAGATGTAAGCATCACCAACAGAATACAAGAGATAGAAGAAAGAATCTCAGGGGCAGAAGATAACATAGACAACATTGACAGAACAGTCAAAGAAAATGCAAAATGCAAAAAGACCCTAACCCAAAACATCCAGGAAATCCAGGACACAACGGGAAGACCAAACCTAAGGATAATAGGTATAGAAGAGAGTGAAGACCTCCAACTTAAAGGGCCAGTAAATATCTTCAACAAAATTATAGAAGAAAACTTTCCTAACCTAAAGAAAGAGATGCCCATGAACATACAAGAAGCCTATAGAACTCCAAAAAGACTGGACCAGAAAAGAAATTCCTCCTGCCACATAATAGTCAAAACACCAAATGCACAATACAAAGAAAGAATACTAAAAGCAGTAAGGGAAAAAGGTCAAGTAACATATAAAGGCAGGCCTATCAGAATTACACCAGACTTCTCACCAGAGACTATGAAAGCTAGAAGATCCTGGGTTGATGTCATGCAGACCTTAAGAGAACACAAATGCCAGCCTAGACTACTATACCCAGCAAAACTCTCAATCACCATAGATGGAGAAACCAAAGTATTCAATGACAAAATCAAATTCACACAATATATTTCCACAAATCCAGCCCTTCAAAGGGTAATAAATGGAAAACTCCAACACAAGGAGTGGAACTACATCCCTGAAAAAGCAAAAATGTAATCTTCCAACAAAACTAAAAGAAGATAGACACATGAATGGAATTCCAGCTCTAACAACAAAAATAACAGGAAGCAAGAATTACTTTTCCTTAATATCTATTAATATCAATGGACTCAATTCTCCAATAAAAAGACATAGACTATCAGATTGGGTATGTAAACAGGACCCAACATTTTGCTGCATACAGGAAACCCACCTCAGTGACAAAGACAGACACTACCTCAGAATAAAAGGCTGGAAAACAATTCTCCAAGCGAATGGTCCCAAGAAAAAAGCTGGAGTAGCCATTCTAATATCGAATAAAATCGACTTTCACCCTAAAGTGGTCAAAAAAGATAAGGAGGGACAGACACTTCATAGTCAGGAAAGGTATGATCTACCAAGATGAACTCTCAATTCTGAACCTCTATGCTCCAAATTCAAGGCCATCTCTGATAGAGGGCTAATATCCAATGTATACAAAGAACTCAAGAAGATAGACTCCAGAGAACCTAATAACCTTATTAAAAAATGGGGTACAGAGCTAAATAAAGATTTCTCAACTGATGAACACCGAATGGCTGAGAAGCACCTAAAGAAATGTTCAACATCCTTAGTCATCAGGGAAATGCAAATCAAAACAACTCTGAGATACCACCTCACACCAGTCAGATTGGCTAGGATAAAAGACTCAGGTGACAACAGATGCTGGAAAGGTTGTAAAGAAAGAGGAACACTACTTCACTGCTGGTGGGATTGCAAACTGGTACAACCACTCTGGAAATCAGTGTGGCGGTTCCTCTGGAAATTGAACATAGTTCTACCAGAGGACCCAGCTATACCACTCCTGAGTATATACCCAAAAGATGCTCCATCATGTAATAAGGACACATGCTCCACCATGTTCATAGCAGCCTTATTTATAATAGCCAGAAACTGGAAACAACCCAGATGTCCCTCGACAGAGGAATGGATACAGAAACTGTGGTACATCTACACAATGGAGTACTACTCAGCTATTAAAAACAATGAATTTATGAAATTCTTAGGGAAATGGATCTGGAGCGTATCATCCTGAGTGAGGTAACACAATCACAAAAGAACACACATGGTATGCACTCTCTGATAAGTAGTTATTAGCCCAGAAGTTTGGAATACAGGAAGAACAGCCCACAAACCACAAGAAAGTTAAGAAGAAGGAAGACCAAAAGGTGGACATTTCATTCCTTCTTAAAAGGGGAACCAAATATCCATGGAAAAGGGTTGTAGAGATTAACTATGGAGCAGAGACTGAAGGAAGGACAAGACAGCTTAAATATAGAGCCTATCTCCTGAGAGGCTCTGACAATACCTGAGTAATACAGATGTAGAGTCTCACAGCCATCCATTGAACTGAGTACAATGTCCTCAATGAAGGAGTTAGAGAAAGGACCTATGGAGCTGAAGGGTTTGCAGCCCCTTAGGATGATCAACAATATGAACTAACTAGTATCCTCAGAGCTCCCAGGGACCCAACCACCAACCAAAAACTATACATGGTGGGACTGAATGTTCCGGCAGCATATGTATAGTAGAGAATTGCAAATTTGATCATCAATAGGAGGAGAGGACCTTGGCCCTGTGAAGGTTCTGTGCCCCAGTGTAGGGGAATACCAGGGCCAATAAGTGGGAGAGGGTGGGGTGGCAGGCATGGGGAGGGGGGAGGCAACAGGGGCTTGTTCTTGTTGTTTTTGTTTTTTTGTTTGTCTTTTGGAGGGGAACCTGGGAAAGGAGAAATTTACATATAAATAAAGAAAATATCTAATTAAAAAAAAGAATGCTACTTTAATGAAGCTTGAGTGAAGATTTTGGCAAGTAGCATGTACACAATGGTGAGAACAAGGATTACTTAAAATAATAATTTGAGGCCTGTTTCTTTTTTATGTTCTACTTTTGACTTTCTTCCAAAATGAGTTCATTGATTTAAAGCAATCTAGAATCTACTTGGAAGCAGTTTAGGTTCCATTATTTACATGAAGAACATGTGTAAGACTTTCCTCCTGCCCCAGGATAGAGTCCTGGCTCCTTCTAGTAGGGTAGAAATAGATGTCCACCCTGGGTATTTTCATTCATCCTAAGTGTTAGCTTCTGGCAACATGAGTGATGGAAACTGGCTATAGCTTCTATTTGACTAGCTTTGAAGAAATATGAAGGACAAACTTTTAACTTAGCCAGACTTACATCATCACAACCACACATTCAGCTTGCTTTCATCATTTCTGTGCATTATGAAGTTTTTTTCTCCTGTTCTTTGTCCCATGGCCCCCAGAGAAATGATGAGAAAATGGGATTTAACATTGAATAACATTTCTTTTACTTTCTTCAATAAACTGATATGTAGGTATCACTTCCTGGTATAACCTTTATTCCTAAGGACCCATTCTTCTGGCTAGCTGAACTATCCATGAGCCCCTTCTCCTTGCTCCTCTCTCTGAGCCTAGGGAGGACTAGGGATCAGTTTGTGATACTTGTTCTGTTTTTGAAATTTTCACCTTTTTAATGTTTCTTTCAGTTAGCCTCATATATGTGTTTGCATATATATGCTAAATATATATATGATATATATGCACATTTTGTGATTCCTTATTATACATCATAAACCTTCTTTCCTGAACTTGACACTATTTTTACATTAGATATCTAATTGCTGTCTTGCTGCCACCAATATTCTGATATGAATTTAATTTCAAATAATGAGAATTTACATTTCAACAAATAAAACAGTGTGTATCCTCGTTTGTCACCAAAGCCTGCCCACCTACATAATTCTCAGTTTCTGACTATGCCACTATGCAGGGGTCAGACCTAAATCATTCCTCACTGTTCTTGTCTCTCCAACAGTTTCTGTTCTATTTACCTTTTAAATGCAGTCAAAATCCAACTTCCTTTTGCAGTGTTGACTGCTTAGTCCTGAGACTTTTGCTGTTTGGACTGTCCTGTTAGAATCGACCTCTGGTCCCCATGCTACTAGTATTTCCAAATGTCAGGACACTTGACTGCGCAGAATCCCCATTTTGTTCTCAAGTCAACTGAAAACAACAACAATCACACACACACATACACACACACACACACACACACACACACACACACACACA